>JXXB01019832.1:0-12830 GCA_000956275.1 Anopheles koliensis | reverse complement strand
ACACACACACACACACACACACCCACACCTCTTTCGTCACCGCAGGATCATGCTCGGAGGATGAGGAGCGGCTGGTGCGGGACCTGTTCCGCGGCTACAACAAACTGATACGTCCGGTGCAAAACATGACCCAGAAGGTGGACGTGCGGTTTGGGCTTGCCTTCGTGCAGCTCATCAACGTGGTAAGTGGACCCGGGTGCTCTCTGTTTCCCTCAGGTTTCCGTGCCTAATACCTGCCACCTTTTTCGCACATCGATTCGCCCAGAACGAGAAGAATCAAATCATGAAATCGAACGTCTGGTTGCGGCTGGTGTGGAGCGACTACCAGCTACAGTGGGACGAAGCCGACTACGGTGGCATCGGCGTGCTGCGATTACCCCCGGACAAGGTGTGGAAGCCGGACATTGTGCTGTTCAATAAGTAAGCTCGGCGATAAGTTTTCGAAACCGCCCCCCCCTATTGCTACCCCATACTACTCTCCCATCCCACTCTTGTCCACCGACAGTGCCGACGGTAACTACGAGGTGCGCTACAAATCAAACGTGCTGATCTACCCGAACGGCGAGGTGCTGTGGGTACCGCCGGCCATCTATCAAAGCTCGTGCACGATCGACGTGACGTACTTCCCGTTCGACCAGCAGACCTGCATCATGAAGTTCGGCTCGTGGACGTTCAACGGCGACCAGGTGTCGCTCGCCCTGTACAACAACAAAAACTTCGTCGACCTGTCCGACTACTGGAAGTCCGGCACCTGGGACATCATCGAAGTGCCCGCCTACCTCAACGTGTACGAGGGCAACCCGACCGAGACGGACATCACGTTCTACATCATCATCCGCCGGAAGACGCTCTTCTACACGGTCAACTTGATCCTGCCGACGGTGCTGATCTCCTTCCTGTGCGTGCTCGTCTTCTACCTGCCGGCCGAGGCCGGCGAGAAGGTAACGCTCGGCATCAGCATTCTGCTGTCGCTGGTTGTGTTTCTGCTGCTGGTGTCGAAGATCCTGCCGCCGACGTCGCTGGTGCTGCCGCTGATCGCCAAGTATCTGCTGTTCACCTTCATCATGAACACCGTCTCGATCCTGGTGACGGTGATCATCATCAACTGGAACTTCCGCGGACCGCGCACCCACCGGATGCCGATGTGGATCCGCTCCGTCTTCCTGCACTATCTGCCGGCGATGCTGCTGATGAAGCGCCCGCGCAAGACCCGCCTCCGCTGGATGATGGAGATGCCGGGGATGAGCGTTCCGCCCCAGCCGCACACCCACCCGTCGTACGGTTCGCCGGCCGAGATACCGAAGCACATCAGCGCGCTCGGCGCGAAGCAGTCCAAGATGGAGGTGATGGAGCTGTCCGATCTGCACCATCCGAACTGCAAGATGAACCGGAAGCTGAACAGTGGCGATCTCGGTATCGGAGCCGACAGCTGCCGCCGGGAGAGCGAAAGCTCCGACTCGATTTTGCTGTCGCCGGAAGCGAGCAAGGCGACCGAGGCGGTCGAGTTCATCGCCGAGCATCTGCGCAACGAGGATCTCTACATACAGGTAAGAAAGGTGCTATCTTGTACGCAGGGCAGCAGTAACACTAAACGGGTAACACGATTTTGACAGACGCGCGAGGACTGGAAGTACGTGGCGATGGTGATCGATCGGTTGCAGCTGTACATATTCTTCATCGTCACGACGGCCGGTACGGTCGGCATACTCATGGACGCGCCACACATCTTCGAGTACGTCGACCAGGACCGCATCATCGAGATCTACCGCGGCAAGTAAGCTGCTCCATCAGCGTGAGTGGCGGCGTCCACACAGCCGGCCTTATACGTTCCTTATCACCAACACCTTCTTTACTACTCAAATCACCATACCCGAGGCACGAGGTGTGCACCCACAGGCACGCTCGACACACACACAAGCAGGCCAAGCGTAGGCTGGTAATAGTTGCCTAAAGAGACAGACACGCCTACACAAACACACGCATGGTTCAGAGATACCGCAATGGACAGGTGGATACTGGATCTTTCACAATTGATTTGCAATAGCCGCCCTGCCTGTTCGGTGTGGTGTGTGTGTGTGTTTGCTGCGAAGCGAACACACGTAACGACGGATATCAAACACACAAGCAACCGAAAGACCTTCCACAACACACTAGGAACGAAAACGCAATGCCAAAAAAGTAACCCTAGCTAACAACACAGGCTAGCAATATGACCGTTGTGAGCGTTTGTGTCTGCAGCCGAACTAACCCAACTTAGGTGGCCCGGTTGCCATACCTCAAAACCGTAACACGTAGGCACGCTTGGAGTTAACTAGAAGTTAAGGCGCGTCGACACTACCGGAGTGGCGCTCCCCCACACGCACAAACACATTTAAAACAAACGCCAAGAAAGTAAAAAACAAACAAACAGAAAGGGATGCGTGGGTGCAACCAGCGAGTGGTTAGCGAATTTGCCAACAGAGGTCGTTGACTGTTAATTTTTATATCGAATACACTTTAAGTAGCACAAAATATTAATGATTCGTTAAAGCGTGCGATGAAGGGAAGACGCGTAGCCAATATCAGTAATCGGGCGGAGGATGTTTGCGGGCTCATGGGTAAACATGGAGATACTAACCACGAAAAAAAAAAACATGGCAATACGTGTTTGCGTCAGAGTCGCGTCAAAAGCTAATCTCAACTGCAATTTCTACAAAACAAAGCAAATGTCGTGTGTATCGTTAAGTTGACTAGCTCAAAGGAGGTAAACAAATATGCGCAAAAAAAAACAAAACAAGCAAGACTATTTAGTGTGTTGTTGTATGAAGGTAACAATAAGCTCGAGCTTTCGGTTAGCGATGTTTTGGTTTGTTTACATTTGTCATGTTGTTCGGAGGCAAGTTAGCAAAAACAAAAAAAACGAACCCAAATCCTATAAGTTGAACTACTACTACCACTAAGCAATTGTATCTAACTGACAAAAGAAGCGAAAACTACTACAAGCAAAAGCAACAGAGCAACAAAAAACGAAGAAAAACACGATATGCGTGTGAAAGAAAAAAAAGTAAGAAGGGAGGTAAACGAATAAAAAAGCAAAAAAGAGTATTTTATTATCGTCTACATTCTAGCAATTTCAAAAATAACGTTTATGTGCGAAAACCAAACACACTAAAGAATAAACAACAAACACGATAAACACATGATATCATGCAAAAGAAATAGCAAACCGAAGCCGTGACAGCGTGACAGGAAACGAAAAAAAAAACACAGACAACCGCAATGCAACACTAATTACACTCACTACTCATGTACGCGTTAACGTATACATACAACCAGAAACCCTTATACGAAACAGCAAATTATAATATTAAACAAAGAAGCAAACAACAAACATAGGACACCTATAATAGCAATGCATACGTCGTAAACCGGCAAAGTAGCTGCGGAAGAGTGTGGCTAGCAGTGGAAAATTCGAATCTAGAATAAAATTTCATGAATGTTTTCTAAATGACCCCTTCGTAAAAAATGCGGATCGGCCAAATCATTACCAACGGTGAGCGGTCTCGCGTTGCAACAATGATGATATCGAGGTAAAATTGACGAACAAAAGGGTAAATACTCACGCGCGCACACACACAAACACAAAGAAGTAAACAAAAAAACTACCATAACATTTGCAACGTGATATACAATTCACAATAATTTAGTAAATAATAAAGCGAAAAAACAGAAAACAAGACAAAACGGAGCGAACGAAGTTACGTGTAACTATGTTAAACATTTAATAAGTAAGCTAATATAAAAAAAAAACCGCGTACTGTCAGGACGGGACAGAAGTTATGAAACCAGAACACACGTTTTGAGACGAAACGAGAAAAATTTAAAAACAAAGTAAAAATATCGTGTGTGGAAACATTGGTACTTGTTAAACACAATAGTACGAATAACGAAGCAACCAGTTTGTAAGGAAAAGTGCGTGCAATGAAGCTACCGAAGAGCAAACGAATCAATACCAGTGTGCGGTTCAACCTACTCCCAGGTGACATACTAAAAGCACAATTGAAGGGACTGTTTTGAGGTGTTTCGATCGTGCGGATTGCATACCTTTCGGGTGGAAGCAACTCTCACGCGAAAGTTATGCAGCTCGCGACACAAACTACCTTTAAACGTTGCTGTCTCATTAGTTCTCTGTTTTCGGTTTTCCTATAAACTTGTGCTGGAGTCAGTTTTATAATAACTTCCACCAAACATTGTTATCAATATTACCCGTGCAAATGTGGGCCCCGGTTGTCTAGTATAATTAGCATTGGGTTACGCTCTTTCGAAGTGAACAAACAAAAATCGAATCAAAGTGATGCGCGAATCTAATCGAATCAGATATTCATTTTCCCCCGTGAAAAGAGCAAAAAGAAACTCACACATCACACGCACGCAGCACTCTCATTCCAACCACGATCTTCCGTTTCACCAAAACGCGTTCATCCTTCACGGCACAGAGTTAACCTCGACGAAAGCAACAACACGAGCAACGCACACCTTAACCACATAGGAGAAGCAACGCAAAGGAAACGAATACGAATAGAACCACACCAGCCGTTCAGGTTTTCCCAGATTGAAAAAGATTGAAAACAACGTTGGATTAATTGAATTGATTAACGGATACGCGTGCAGGTCTGGGTGTGTGTTTGTGTGCATGACGGTTGCGATTCAATTAACGAACATTACGAGTACTATATTGTATTGGATACACATTTTTAATGAAACATTGCAAAGGAAAAAACATAGTGGATAATTTTAACAAAAAACCAAACCAAGGTGCGTGTTTTCCTTTCACCTTCATCTGTTTGTGTTTTCTTGTTTTTGTTTTGCCCCACAATAAACGAGTTTCGTATTGCATGGTTATCTTTCTGTAGTTCTATTTCGTGGCTGTAGAGTTGGATTTTTTTTCGTTTAAAAACAAATTGGGCTTTCAGATAATTCAAATAAAATCCCTATATTTGGTTAATACAACCGAACTCATTCCATCTCTCCACCAAACACACACGCGCTCAATCTTGACCTCTGCATCGCTTCAAGTTCACTAGCCATCGATGGCTAGAACCTAGATTGCAACCGCCCAAAGCTCCTCAATCACCTCATAATCAATCGAACTAAACCACTAAACAAAACCGTAAAAGCGTTCTGGAACCAAGTCGCAGATGGTGGGTAAACGTGTCACCGAGTACACGTTTCTGTACACAAGCGGTGATGGCCGGAGGAGTACGTGGCAGGAGATCATGCGTAGGAGCTGGTCAGTTCGTGCTGGTGCCGGTTCTGATGCCGTTGCGCTCGTAGCTCCTTTCTCGTTTCACGTATCAACTGTTTGGTGGTCGTTTCGTCCGCATCGTCCCAGCCAGTCCTATCACCTTCGTTCCAGTCTTCTAGTTCGTTCTGTAAAAGCAGAAAGCGAATATGACTCAGTTCGCTGTGGCTCTCGGGCGCTAGCTGGTACCCACCACTACGGGAATGTCAATTTTCGCCACCAGCCGGCTAAAATCACTTGGCTCGGTTTCGGTTGCGATGCAGATTTTCGGCTGCGACGAGATCTGTGGCGCCATGTCCTGAAAGTAATCCACCTCCGGTTGTGGCTCGCCCGGTGACGGTGGTTGTGCGAGCGTCTCCCGGTACCGCTCGATGTGCTCCTCGACCGTTTTGGGCGAATCGTCCCACGAGTTCCAGTCCTTCTCCGTTATTCCTTTGCCGGCTCTGGAGGCGCTCGGATACCGATCTACACTGACCGAGCTTAGCGTGCTCGCCTCACCGACCGACAGCTTCCGGCGACGGGAGAAGCAGCACATCGCCCGCTTTAGCACGCCCACGATCGCTAGCAGCAGTTGTCGGATACGGTTCATCACCAGCTCTGCGAACATTCTAGCCTATTCCCGTCCGAATGGCCGGGACGTATCCGTTGCACGGTAGAGACTCTGCGCCTGAGTACCAACAGGAACAATGATGCATTAGAATGGAAAGGCAACAGCTGCGAGAGTGCTTCCAACACATACAGTAGTGCCGGCAGGAAACGACGACACTGTTTACACCCGTCAGGCTTGTTGGACTCCAGCAATGAGGTAGAAAATATCAACAAAACGCTGCAATACTTACGAGAAACTAATGTTTAGCAACCTTTTCGCATCTTTACTTTCCTCCCTCCCGAGCGCTGGAGACGCGAATGACAGGCAGCGGCAATGTTTACGTTACCGTTCTGCAGCCTGACAGCTAGAAATGTCATTCTTGGTGCACATATTTTTCTTCTTTGTAGCCATGCAACCAGCTGATACTGGCTTTTTCATATTCTAATAAGAAAACTAAGCGATAGTTGAATCGGAAACGACAAAATCTAATTAAAATAAAAATACAAATCGTTTTCGGTTGTTTAGCGAAAAGCGTTCATAAAAAAGCGTTTTCATTCTAGTATCATGCACATTTTGTTGCCTTATGTTTATTTACATTTACGTTTAATTTTAATTGTATCATTTCAGGACCAATTACCCTGTTACAAGTAAGGAAACGTTTTTTTTTCCAAATGGTATTTAACAACATTTGTAAAGAGTTTGTCGATAACCGTCGAGAACCACTCACAGTAGGCGAAAATTCGATAAAAGCTCCAATGCAACAAATAAACTCAAGCACGTAGCGCTCCTGGTGTTGTGGGGCGAGAGCCAACGTTGTCGGCGTCAACAAAGCCCGGAATCGCACGGCTAGTGGCCTCAGAGAGCTACGCGGCACCGGGAGCACAGGAAACATGCAAGTGCCAAACGTCAGAGACAGCTGAACGCCTGGTACAGAACGGGGGAGTTTTCCGCACGTTGGCTATCTCGCTCGCTCCAGTGGAAACGAGCTGAGAATGCTGAAGAGGGATCGCTGCTGCTGTGGTTACAGTGTGTGACGTGTGTTTATAAGTACTATATTATATAATTTACGTTACCTTACCACTGACCAATGCGTACACAAAATACTTCATTTTTTCCTGATTGTAAGCAGAAATTTGTTTTCTCAATATTTATAAATAAAATTAATAACTACTAGTGCTTGTAAATAAGCATCCAACCAAAATTAATCATGGCTGCAATGGGCTCAGATGCAACAAAAAATAGAAAGGCATTATAATTTGCTACAAATAATACGTTTCGAAAGTGTAGACATATCGTACATATAAAAAGCGCAGTCTGCTGCGATTATAGTTAGGGAAAATCATACTCGAATACTCGATCGCCTCGCGTGGAGTCGATTCTCAATATAAGCGCCGCACTGTGCGCTTTGTTTACAAAATCTGGCGCGAGGGAGATAACCAAACGCGCTCGTGCAGTCGCCTGCTCGCTCGCTCCTACGCGCACCTACGTTACGTAATTGGCCAACAACCTTCACCGGAACCGGCAATGGACCCGAATGATCTTCAACGAGTCCACGCGTACCCGGGCCGCAGGCTTGCCGGAGCATTCGGCATCCGTTGTGAAGGAGAAACGGAAACGTCGGACACAACCTGCTGCCGGTCGGTGGCTAAACCTGCGCCCCTGTTCGAATGAGTCGCCGTGTCGACACAACACTTGCTGGGGAAATTTGTCCAGCCGCTTTTGTGTGGTCCACCGCAGGCACCAACCTGGGGTGGGTCGCACCCCCTCCACTGAAAAAAAAAATTGAGCAAAAATGCCGAGCGTGAAGCGTGATCGGTGGCGAAACCAAAACGCCGTGGTTCGAACGTTCGAACGGAACGACATTAGAAACCTACCGCGCAGGGGTGGGGGATGGGGGTGGGTGTGAAGGCTAGCAAACGCCCGCATCTAACCACACTTGCGCATTGTGAACTAAACTCGCATACATTGAGTGCCCGATGTTAAGTTTTCCCAAGCCACGCGGTTGGACGGCTGTGAAAACTATCCGGCGACGAGCAGCAAGCGCCCAGGAGGCCCTCCTCGTGCCTTACTAATCCGGGCGAGCTTAATTCGAAGCCGGCGGTTGTGGTGCACTATAGTTTTTTTCTAAGCCATGTTGCTTAGAAAACCGATTCTACACAGCGAACAGGAGTACAGCGCTAGATGGAGCTAGACGCAACCAACTACTTCGCTGCCGTTCGCTCCCTCCCCAGGCGTTTGGAGGGAGAAACCTTGTTTCGTCTAAATAGTGCGGCAAGCCCTAGACCAGCCAATCAACCCCACAAACCCACCCAGCCGTAGTGCGCCACACGAAGATGATGCGCGGCCCTATCGGGGAGTCGGCACGAGTGAGCGAGCCAGCTTCTCTCCCTATCCATCTCTTTCGCCGTAGCGCATGCTCGCATCTAAAGCATCGCTCTCTCTCTCTGTCCGCCCAGCGCGTAGTGCCGTCTCGCTCTAGTGCCGTCTCTCCCGCGCATGAGCGCAACGAAACGTCACCACGCGTGGCACCTGCTGCCGAACCTGTCCGCCGGGTAGCAAAGTTAAAACTTGACCTGCATCAAAACAAAACCGAGCGTGTCGGCCACACGAGCACGACGGGTCGGCGATACCGACAGCGGCAGTTTCATGCTGCACCGCTGCATGCGCTCTTAGTGCCCGATGAACGATGAACGACTTGTTCGCCCCCATAGCCGATGAACCTTTTTTCGCGCCGGCGACGAACTTCTGGCGCGATGCCTCCCGTGTGTGGTGGTGGTGTTTGCGAATGTCGATCGGCGGCGGCACGGGGTGGTCGAAAACCAATCGGCATCAATCGAAAATGGGAAATTGGAAAGCAATCGATACCGCGAACCGATCAGTTAAAGCCATCGACTCGCCAAGCGCTTATCAGGCGTGCAGGAGAGCGCAGGGAGCAACTGCGCTGGACCCGCCAAATGCAACCCCAACAGGGCGCGAAAAGACGCCGCACCGCTCGCGGGAAGAATGGGAAGCTCGCGGGTTGTTTGTTGAAACAACTTGGAAGCTCCTCCGGTCGGAACACTTTCCAACGCTTGGGAGCGGCCCAATGCGGAGGGTGAACGGAACAGCAACAACACATACAAACACATACACACACACACGTATACATGTACACCAGCATGCGCACGCACACTCATGCGAAGGTGCTTCTATTAGGGTTTTGCTTCGGTCAGAGGAAGAAGCAGCTGCAGCCGGTTGCAGCAAGTCGGTTGCATCTCGTGCGTGCCTGGTGCCTGATATACATCCCGACTCCGGTGGATCATTTGATAGCAGTTGGTCGATTGATTGAAGCTACACGAAGCTGCCGAAGAAACGAAGAGACGGGAGCGTGCCGTCGTCATCATCTGCCCTCGTCGAGCCGCGGACGGTATCTGCGCGCAACGCATCTCTCAACGCCAGTGCTCCGGCTGGCAGCGGCGCTCTCGACCAAATATGGTCGTATCTCGGTTGCTTTGGACGTCAGCGACACGCTTCGTTGCGCTCCGCCCCGGTGACGCCACTCGGTTCGCCCGTTCGGCACTATTTTCAGAGCACACGCACACATGCGCAGTGGGGCGGTCCCAGCCGCTTTCTTGCATCATGCCTTTGTGGCGTCTTGTGGCGTCTTGCTTGCATCATGGCCATCGCGAAACGGCGATGGGAAGCGTGGCGATTGCGTTGCGAAGTGTTCGCCATCAAGCGTCCGCCTTTTTTCCCACCGTCTGGATTTGACACCGACAGACTTGTTGCTATTTTCCAATACTTCAGTCAGCGTCCGGGAACAGGATACGATGCTGCTGGTAGCAGCACGGCGCGATCATGCGCATCGAAATCGATCGATTCTATCCTGCTAGAGTTGGGAACCCACAAGCATCCATTCAAGTCCGTGCGAACATGAATATGAGGACGACCTTTTGGGTGGACGACCTGGACGGATGCGGCTAGAGTCTGCACTGTGACAGGTAGTAAAGGTAGAAACCAGCTGGAACCAAACCGAATTCGGACATTCGGAGCACTGCAACCAAACGGCATCGACGCCTGGTAGCCGCGCTCGTAAATGGGTATTGATTTTCCAGGTACACTTTTCTCCGCCCACCGCACGTGCCCGTAGTTGCCACGGTTTGGCGCATTGATTTTCTGTCCCGCAAGAACAACCACGTGGCGAGAAGTACGCCGCTAAGCGAATTAAGGCCAAACCCGGCGGGGCCAATTTTGATGACTCCGACAAGACGTTCGGAGTGCGTATCGGATTTGTCTTCGGCCGAAAGCAATGACCAGCAACCAAATCCAATTAACACCACGCACGCACGATATGAAAACTTCAGGGTGGAGGTGTGAGTGTGTCATAATGCCCTTGTGCAGGAAGTGCTCATCAGCCGCCCGAAGACCACGGCCCGACCTAATTTGATATTGCCGGGCGGGCGGGACAATGAAAAGACGCGCCTGGGCTAATTGGTACGAAGTTCTTTCTAATGTTTTGCGTACGATACGGTGGACGTCCGGCGGGACGTCTTGCTAACGAGTTCTCGGGATAGCTCAGTTTGGGTCATCCAAGGGGCTAGAGATCATTAGCGCGATCCCGTGCCGTTGGAGAATCTTGTTCGGGCGTAAAAGAATCGTTACGTTTCGGTACCTTTTTACTGTCTTATATTTAGATGCTCAAATCACGAAGCTAAAGATACGGTATTACATTATAGATAGATCGCTCGTTTGTTACATACTATTATTGACACGTTCTACGATAAAAGGACAACACAACGGAGAGACGGAGAGTTTTGAAAAGAAACCAACACAAGTCACTTGTTTATCCGAGTAAGGCATATCATATAGGACCGGGTTACTACGGGGTTTTGCGTAATTTGGCAGGTTTCATTGTATCTTAAATATATCCTAAAAGAGGCCGGGAAGAGCTGGAAGGTGGATGGGGACGCGGAAGAGGACTCTGGAGAGGTAGGGAGGGTTAGTATCAAAATACGGGACTACAATATCTTATCTCCGCTCGAATCGAAACCCGACGCCCGACGAACTGGCGCATTGATTCGTGACGTTCCTCTGATTTCCTCTCCCACTGCTATTGGGCGGGGGGGGGTATTTCCTTTGGGAGATTTTGGTACTTGAATCATGCTGTAAATACTTCACACGCACACGCACACGCAAACATGAATTACACGCTACTTGATCCTGTTCCGCCCGCCACGGCTATCTTACTGGTTTGCTGCAAACAATTAATGGTTTCTGTTCCCATTCTCCTCCACCCACGCAGAAGGCATCTCGGCTAGGCAATTGGTTGCTTCCGTTCTTGCACCGGTCGGTATAGTTAATCGTTCTTTGTTTTTGTGTATATATATGTAAGGCACACGAAACACATCGAAAAAGGTACGGATAGAGTAATGTGGAGAAGCTGAGAGAGAGAGAGAGAGTCCGTTTGTTTGTGGTTTGTCCGCCGCGCACCGGCATCACTGGCTAAATCGTAATCGTTACTTGCTAGAGCCCTTAAAACGTAAGACAAAGTGAACGCTCTATAAATCGAGATTCTTTGCACCGGCTGTTGACAGCGGTATCCGTTGCGAATGGGACACGGAAAGAGATTTCAACAAACGTCACTAATACGCCCGAAATGAACGAATACACGAGCGCAATACGCAAGAGTTAAACCCAAATATTTGGCAACAAAATTACAGTTCAACCACGGACGACTCATCTGCCCGTGGCGTTGGAAACTCGCGGCCATTAGACCAACCGAGCGAACGTTGCGGTTAGGAGCAGGGTCACGAGCAGGACGAACGCGTTGGTACCACCGCCGCCACCGCCGCTGGTGATCATGTCGTACTCGTGCACGAAGGGTACGTCGATCACGTGGATGAGCCCGTTGGTGCACTCGACGTCGGCCCGGAACACGGTCGTCCATCGGCCCGTCTCCTTCCACTGGATGAAGAAACGGTGGTCCTCCTCCTTGACGCGGATCTGCAAACTATCCACCCCGATCGTCGGCAGGATGAGCGAATCGTGCGACATGTTCCGGAGATCACCCATGCTGAACACGCGATCCGCGACAATCAGATGATGCTCCAGGACCATCCGTGACTGTTATTTGTTTTTTTTTTTCGTAATTCGGAAATAAAACAAAAATCGTTACTGGAGGAGGAAAAGAAATGCTAGGGACGCTGGCTGTACGCACCTGTTCGCGATTGCGCACAAACTCGTCCAGGTTCGCCTCCGGATGCTCTATAAACCACTGGATCCAGGCCTTGTCCCGCGGCACGAAGTACGTGAACCGCTTGTTCGTCAGGTTGAGCTGGTCGTTGAAGTGGTTCAGCTTGCCGAAGTGGTACGTCAGGCTGCGTTGGGAACAGAGCGTTCGTAACGTTAGTTCGGTGCGCTAAAAGTACGAACAACGCCGGTACCTACTTGAGCATCGGATCCGTGGCGAGCTTCTCCTGCACGGTCATGTACGAGACGCCCAGCATGCGGTCGATGATGTGGATGTACCCGTCCTTGGTGGCGATGTCGCCCAAGATCAGAGACGCGTTCACTCCGCCGCCCTCCACCGTGACCGTCTTCGCGTGCGTGGTGCGATTCTCGTTCAGATTGAAGTAGATAAAGCGCCGACTGCTCATCGTCGGTATCTGGTAGATCTAAAAAGGAACAGCGTTTAGTACGGCTTTTTTTTAACTGAGCACCGCCGGCAACTCACGTGGTTCTGATTGTTGCGCTTGATCTTCTCGATCGTGATCGCGTCCGGCACGACGTGCATCATCAGCACCTCGAGCAGCTTCTTTCGGTTGCTCATGAAGTTCGTCTGCATCATCTGCGTGACCGCCTCGTCCTGCGGCACGAACAGCGTCATCTGGCTCATGCCGCGCAACACGTTCAGGAACTCCGGCGCGTAATCCTCGATCAGATCGCGGAACTTGGACCAGAGCACGTTGCCGTGTTCCTGCG
>JXXB01019825.1:0-10104 GCA_000956275.1 Anopheles koliensis | reverse complement strand
TACAGTTTCCGATCAAATAACAAAACAAAAACCGATAGCATCTAAGCGAACGTGTGACGAGAGCAAACTAAAGCAGATAAGCGCGCAAGATAACAACAAATTAAAAGACTTACTACTTACTAGTATAGCGTGGAAATATTATTAATGAAAACCAAACACATATATACATATATATATAACGATCATTAATTCTTTCAAAAAGAGATATATATGAAGAAGACAAAACACTCTGATCGCAAGTGTAAGAGCATGAAGAGCATTATGTACCTACCGGCGTGCGTACCGAGCACCACGAGCAAGAGGCTGCGAGCAATTGCCGAAACGTTAATGGATGCTGCCGTGGGCAGGGAAAATCGAAGTAAAACTTGCAATTCAAACAAGTAAACCCCATCGGTGGGTGTTGTGTGTTGCAATTCAAACCAGAACCCCGTTCGTTTGCCGCGCGTTGCGTTTCTTTTATCATCCGAAAGGCAAAAAGGCGAGCGTGACGTTCCTGTTTCTACAAGAAGGAGGCAGTATTCGGCCCAACAGTGGCGTTTATTGGAACGAGTTGAGTTGTAAGTTTTGATCCAAAAAGGAAATAATAACATTTGTAATGCAAGGCGAAATAAAGATCATCCAAAAGCGCATCACCGTGCGAAACCGTGCTATTCGAGACAGGTCGCCCGCCGCAACACGAGATTAATGTCCATCAGTGGAAAGTTCTGCAGCAGCTTCACGTTGTTCGCGAAGTCGTTCTCTAGAATCTGTTCCCGAAGCAAGCTGCAATAGGGCGCAAAGCGCATTAGCGATCGTTCGAAAGTTAAAGACAACAACACTTTCACTTACAGTATCATCGCGCAGCAGATTTTAATCAAAAAATCGTACCGCTTGTCGTCGGCGAAAACCGAGTCCCAGATGCGCAGCACGTCCGGCAACGGGAACTCCTGCGACAGCAGCAACGTTAGCCAGCGGAAGCTGTAGTACTGCGGGTAGAGCTCCTGCTCCCGCAACCGTTCCCAAACCTCGGCGTCCTGTTCGTGCAACAGGTTGGACAGTTTCGTCATCATACCCTTGATGCCGCCCTCCGACTCGTCGAGCGTTTTGATAAAGAAGTCCCGAATTTCGCCCATCAGAGCGGTGAAGCAGAAGAAGCAATCCGCTTCGGCGTACCGGCGATACTCCAAGTGCGGATCGGACGCGAACACGTAGTAGATGGGTCCGATAATTTCGTTCATACCCTGCACGTACCCCTGGCCGGGGTTGAGCTTTGCGTAGAGGAACAGTATCCGTTCCACCACCTCCCAGTGGGCCTCCTGACCGGCGTCCATCGCTTCGTAGCTTTCGGTGGCGCGCTTTGTGATCAAATTGATCTACGAATGAAGGGTAATGCATAGTTTTTTCACATTTAAATATCTCATAGAAGCGCCAATTAGCACTTGTACGAAGTTAGTTTAACCTACTTGCTGCACGGGAGTGGCGTGGTTTGAAGAAGGAACAAAACAAAGCCGGCAGACGGTGGTTAGTTAGGGTCGCTTGTGAGCACCTATGCTGTTAATAAATACCGGCGAGCTAATTTACTGTTCGTACACCTACCTTCGTCATGCCGACGCCCTTTCGCTCAACGTTCGCCGAACTGAGTGTGGTTGGTGCGACCCGCACATGCAGCTTCCGCTCGCGTTCCTTCACGAACTCGCACGGGAATTCGGTGGCCTGCTGGAAGAAGGAAATATCCGGACACAGGCGTCGCACATCCTTGTCGATCTGCAGCAGCACCTCATTGTCACGAAAAAATGTGCTCCAATTGCTTTCCGGTCCATCGCTCAGTGGATGATCGATGCATTCCGGGCCGTCCTGTTCACCGGGCGATATCACCATTTCCTCTAGAACAGAAGCACAGGGAAAGTGCCGTGCATTATTCGGTGCGAAATGTGTGACAGACACTTGCATCCTCAACACTCACTCACGAACTGTTTGTACAGCTCACGCTGTTTCGTTAGCTTCGACGGCCACGTCGACTTCCGTGGACTGAGGTAGCCAAGCAGCAGCTTCCAGCATAGCGCACGGAACCCATTGCAATCTGGAATGCCTATCGAGACGACAAAAAATGTAACGACAGATACTTTTGTTTTAGGTTACCCATATGTAGCGGAGGGGCGTTTACCATTGAAACAAAAGTTTCTGAGTGCTTTCAGGTCAATATCATCCTGCTCTAAGATGTTCTCCAAGTCAGCGACGCTGTAAACGGAGCCAATTTATTTAAATTTAATTCCCCTCAACACAACCTCACCGGGTGGAAGGTGCATCTTACCGTATTTTGTACAAAGACATTTTATCACCATTTGAGCAGTCTCGCTCCACCCACCTCCGTGTATTGGAGGATGATTGCCACGGATAAGAAAATGACGCAGAGTTTTTCCTCTTCACTCTAGCGTTCGGACATGGAAGCCAAATGAATATAGAATGAAAATCAGACTGATTTCCACCTTAGGTCACAAATTATTATCACACAGCGGATAATTGCATCGTTAGAATAGAGAAATGATTTGTTTACAGTTTGTTAGGAAAAAAAAATACAATTTTTGTTTTTCTTTTGTTTTGACAGCTTCGGAATCACTGCGTATCGCCCGCGGTCATTTTACACAATTTTGGAGACATAAACAAAAAATGAACACGTTAGAATAGTTTGAACAACTAATAATAAAATAATTCAGGTTTTTTCTCTAAATTGAGCTCAAATGCACTTTGCAAATTCAATGCAATACAAGCATCGAGAAAAAATACTCTTTCGCTGCGCTTAGAAAAAATGTAAACAAACCCAGAAATGTCAAAATTTGTTTTTAAACCTTTAGCAACCGCCCTCATCGATGCCACCGCATTTTGTGATCGGTTTGCTTAAATTGTACGGCAAAAAGTGTATTAAAAATGTTTTCCCAATCATTGCAGTTGGGCGAAAACACGTTGGATGCGTTGGAAAGGCAACACGTGAAAGTGCAAACCCCTCCCTCCCAAATTACGCGCCGAACTACCCGCTCTCAGCAACGCCAGAGCAAGGAACTGAATCAACCGAGTAGCACCGAAGAAGTGATCGAAGAATCACCCACGAATGGAAAGTCCGCTGCCGAACTATCCCGGCAGAAAAGTGTGCGTGAGCGGTTGCAGATTATATCCACACAAGGCAGGGTGCGAAAAATTAGAAACCGAACCACGACCAAGAGCGTTCCAAACGAACCGATCGCTAGTGAGACGAGCAAACACGATCAGAACGCTACAAGCCTTTCCGTATTGAAAGTTGATAATTTGTCAAAGCTTTTCACCAGCGATATTCAGTTCGAAGAGCAGCAAAACGTTCGAAAACATGTGCTTAAACGAACGCAAAACGTACAGCAAATTGATCCTTCCGACGGACCTTCACCTGAAAAACAGGTTGCCCTTCGTAGGAGTGATGCGTTTGAAGATCTTTTCCAAAGCAGCGGCTTTTCAATGGATATCGCGCGAAGCCAATCACTGCCGGTGCCACAGAAAGTGCCTCCAAAAGATTATAGCTACCAGGAGGATATTTTCGAGCGGAGTGACTTTACGCTCGATCAACCTGAGCGTACGACACCAGCACAGACGGAGGATCATGGACAAGACGCACACAAAATGACGGAGAGTGAGATGGAAATTTTTAGCGAAACCCTTTTCGACCGAGCCATTGCGGGTGAACCTTCCATGGATGATCTACTTGAGACTAGCGATCCGATCGAATCATTACGAGTGGATCCGTCGGACGATACGGTCAATAGTGAGGATCACGCGCTGGACATAGAGAATGTTACCTTTTCACAACCTCTAGCACCGGCAGCTATCACCCTGGGTCAGGAGCAAGGAACCATTGCAAACGGCTCCATGGCACACGAAACTTCGATGCACGATTTTATCGAATCGGAAATGGTGCATTCCCTGCGCCTAGCTAGGGAGACTTTCCTGTCGGACTCACCGAGGCAAATGAATGAAGAAAGCATACAACCGAAAGCAACGAGTAAACCAAACCAAACCCAACCTGATAGAAGTAAACTTCCCGTCCCTTCCAGCATGAGCCTGGACCGAACGAAAGATTTACGTTTGCTAGCCAACTGGGGTCTTCCCGATTCGATTGCGAACGCTTACAATAAGAAGGGTATCGTCGAGCTATTTCCCTGGCAGGTGGAATGTTTGTCGCGCGATGAGGTAAATTCGGTTCGTTTTGGATAGGAAAAAGAACTAACAATTTAATGCAATCGCCAACCTTCACCGGCAGGTACTTTTGGAAGGGAAAAATCTCATCTACAGCGCGCCGACATCCGCCGGCAAAACGCTCGTGAGTGAGTTTCTCCTCGCCAAAACCATCGCGGAGCGGAAGCTTAAGGCATTGCTAATCCTGCCATTCGTGGCTGTGGCCAGGGAGAAGATGGTTTACCTTCGCGACCTTCTCGAGCCGGGCGGCATGCGTGTGGAAGGCTTCTACGGTGGGTATCATCCGCCCGGTGGTTTCGAGGCGGTCGATCTCGCCGTCTGCACGATCGAGAAAGCAAACTCCATCGTGAATCGACTGCTCGAGCAGGGCACGCTCACGACGCTGGGTCTCGTGGTGGTCGATGAGGTGCACCTCATATCGGATCCTTCGCGTGGCTACATCCTGGAGTTGCTGCTGACGAAGATCCGGTTTGTGGCGGCACGATCGAACCATCGCACGCAGATCGTGTGCATGTCCGCGACGTTGCCCAACATCGACCTGCTTGCCCGGTGGCTTGAGGCCGACCTGTACCACACGGACTTCCGCCCGATCGCGCTGGTGGAGATGATCAAGGTGGGGAATACCATCTACAGTGCCACCGGCAAACCGGTACGCTATGTGAAAGGCACCCTGCTAGACTACCCGGTGCCGAACGATCCGGATCATGTGGCGCTGCTGGCACTGGAGACGATACTGGAGGGTTGCGCGGTGATTGTGTTCTGTCCCTCGAAGGATTGGTGCGAACAGTTGGCAATAGCGCTCGCCGGGACGCTGCACACGCTGCGGAAGGAAGATCACCCGCACCAGGTCCTGCGCGACCGTTTGCGCGCGCAGATCGGTGGGGAACGGCAGCAGGAAGTGTTGCTGCAGCTTCGCAATAGTCCCGCCGGGTTGGACAGTGTGCTGGAGAAGACGGTACGGAACGGGGTCGCCTTCCACCATGCCGGGCTCACCACGGACGAGCGGGACATTATCGAGAGCTCGTTCCGGGACGGTGCGCTTCGGATCATCGTGGCAACGAGTACGCTGAGCAGTGGCGTAAACCTGCCCGCTCGGCGCGTGATTATTCGCACACCGAAGTTCGGTGGCCGACCGATGAGTGCCCTGGCGTACAAACAGATGGTTGGGCGCGCTGGTCGTACCGGTCGCGATACGCTTGGCGAATCGGTACTGATTTGCAGCCCGTCCGAGGAAAAGATTGGCCGAGAGTTGATCGGAGCCGAGCTACCGCCGGTTCGGTCGTGTTTGGATAGTGAAAATTATGTGAGTAACAGTTGAAACCTGTTCCCTGTTCCCAGGGCGATGAGTTGGATCCGTCAAGTATCTTGGAACCTGTTATCATTTCAGGCACACTTGAAACGCGCCGTACTCGAGATAATTGCGTCCGGCAGTGCGACTTCGACCGAAGAGTTGGAAACGTTCGTCAACACAACGCTGTACAGCTGCGAGCGAGCGTGCAGCTTTCGAGTGGACGATCGTCTCCTGGCAATAAGTAAAAGCACAAAACGAAAGCAGAATCCTCCCGACGGGGAGGAGGAACGCATGGAACGCTGTAGTCAGGAGCGGGAGGTTGATCCAATCGTGTCGTGCATCTCCTTTCTCGTTGAGTATGAGTTCATTCGTTTGCAGCAACAGAACGACGACGGGAAGGTGGACACTTCCGCGGCAAGGCGCACCGTGCTCAGCGCCACCCGGCTCGGTCATGCCTGTCTCGCGGCCTCCCTGCCACCAAAGGACGGCTTTCTGCTGTTCAGCGAGCTGCAGCGCGCCCGGCAGTGCTTTGTGCTCGAATCGGAACTGCACGCCATCTACCTCGTCACACCGTACTCGGTCGCGTACCAGTGGCAGCAGATCGATTGGATGGATTTTCTCGACCTGTGGGAAAAGCTGCCGAGTGCGGCGAAACGCGTCGGCGAGCTGGTCGGCGTGAAGGAATCGTTCATGGTGCGTGCGATGCGCGGCGGAGGTGGCTCCAGCGTGGACTACCGCACGCTACAGGTGCACAAGCGCTTCTACACGGCGCTGGCCCTGCTCGAGCTGGTGCACGAGGTGCCGTTGGGTGTCGTTGCGCGCAAGTTCAAATGTTGCCGCGGGCTGTTGCAAAGCCTGCAGCAGGTAGCGTCGACGTTCGCCGGTATCGTGACCTCGTTCTGTGCCTCACTCAACTGGACGCTGCTGCAGCTGGTGGTGGGCCAGTTTCGCGAGCGCCTCTTCTTCGGCGTCGCTCACGAACTGCTCGACCTGATGCGGATACCGTCGCTGAACGGGCAGCGGGCACGGTTGCTGTACGACGGTGGTATTACCGGGCTGGCACAGCTCGCAAATGCCGACCGGCTTGCGGTCGAAGCGATCCTGCACAACCGTGCCAGCTTCGAGGCGGAACGGGTGCGTGAGAACGAGAACGAGTACGACGCGGCCCGACGGAAGCAGCTGCGCAATCTGTATCTCACCGGGCAAGCGGGCGTGACGGTGGAGGAAGCGGCACGGTTGCTCGTACGGGAAGCGCGAACGTATCTGCAGCTCGAGCACGGGCTCCCGGCCAACCCGAACTGGACGTCAGATGGTGTGGCTGAATCGGGCGCTGATAAGGAGGTGCAACAGCAACAGGATGCCCTTAGGGAACAAACTTCCCATTTGACTTTATCGCGTACGGACTCGTGCAGTTCCACCGCTGCTGCCCACTTTCACAACTCTCTGCTAATGGCAGACGATCGCGACCGCGATGGAAAGGACCTGCTGCTGGATGATCAAAGCGAAACCATTACTCCGTTGACGATCATCGATGCTTGCACGGATCGCACCGAATACGATCGATTAGTGCAAAAAGTTACCACCGATCGCCCCAGTTCCATCGCGATCTCGTTCGGCGTTGCGCAGGACGACTCCCGTGGGGCGCTCAAAATTGGCCGACATTTGCGCAACAGCGAGCCAGTGCGCAAATCAAACCATCCGTATGCGTTCGAAGACAATCTTTACCTAGCCGGACTGGCGATCGCGTTTCCGGACGACGGTTCCAGCGCCGTTTACTACATCGATCTCCAGCACGATAGTGCCGTCGATGGCGTGGAAAAGGTTCGTTTCGTTCGCCAATTGTTCGGAAGCGAGCGGCTCACGCTTACGCTGCTCGATGCGAAAGACCAGCTGAAGAGCGTTTACTGGGCCGGCCTGCTGCCGGTGGCGGAAGCGGACGAACTGGTGGTGGCATCGGTCCAGGATCCACGCATTGCCTGCTGGTTGCTGCAGACGGACGCTCCGGAAACGCTCACACTCGACGCGATGATCGAACGGCACTGCCCGTCGCTCCGGGAAACCGTGCTCCGGTGGACGGCGGGACAGCGATGGATTACGCCGAAATGGACCGGCCACGGGCTCAACTATCACAGCCCGTTCGAGGCGAGACAGAGGTGAGTAGGCCGGCTTGCGAGTGGGGGAGTGAAGTTTTTAACGAGTGTTTTACAACGTTTTCACATGCTTCCACTCCTCCGTCGTAATAGATGCGCCGTTGAAGCTCAGCTCGTCGGCCAGCTGATGGTGTGCGTGAGCAAGCGTCTCGCAGCGACTGGAGCCGCACTGACCGCGTGCTTTACCGCACGCGAAATGCCCGTCCAGCTGGCGTTGGCCCGTAGCGAAGTGTTCGGTTTTCCGGTCGACCGTACCCGGCTCGGGCAACTGATCGCGCGGCTGAAAGCCACCCGCGAGCGTATTGCGGATGAGG
Source organism: Anopheles koliensis (assembly GCA_000956275.1). Taxonomy (NCBI): domain Eukaryota; kingdom Metazoa; phylum Arthropoda; class Insecta; order Diptera; family Culicidae; genus Anopheles; species Anopheles koliensis. Next base: position 2,152 of record JXXB01019825.1, on the reverse strand, counting down.
CACGCAAACTCAACGGCAACCGGCGGCTCGACTTCGGTTCGTCCCGTGCGGTCGCACTCGCGTTGCGCTTAGCGCAACCGGGTGAGCAGAAGCGCTGTCGCACGGTTCGGCAGGTACTGGAACGGTTGGAGAGTCCGCTGGCGGCGCTGGTCATTGCGCATCGCAAGATCGACAGCAACCTAGCGCGAACGATCGAACCACTGTACCGGGTGGTACGATCGGACACGGGCCGGGTGCATGGGCGCAGCTTCTGCTTTACCTCCACCGGGCGGATCACGATGCACGAGCCGAATCTGCAGACGGTTGTGAAAGATTTCACCGTACCGCTCGACGAGCCCGCATTCAGCTGTCGCAGCACGTTTGTGTGCGCCGATCCCGACCGAATGGTGCTCCTGTCGGCCGACTTCTGTCAGCTCGAGCTGTGCATCCTTACGCACCTCTCCCAGGACCGGCAGCTAATGCAGGCGCTCGGCCGTACCGCCGGTGAGGATGGAAGCAACGATGTGTTCCAGTCGTTGGCGGCCCGCTGGAACCATCTCGAGCGCGCGTCCGACGTGAGCGATGAGCTGCGTGGTCGCACGAAAGCGATCGTCTACGGTGTTATCTACGGCATGGGGGCACGATCGATGGCAGCGGAGCTGCAGGTGGATGAAGACGCGGCCCGGACGCTGATGGAACAATTCCACGCCACCTACCCGGACATACGCCGCTACATCGAGCGCGTCGTCCGGTTAACGCGTCAGCTAGGCTACATCGAAACGCTTACCGGCCGGCGACGCTATCTACCAGCCATTACGAGCGAAGCACCGCGCGAACGGTCCGAAGCAGAGCGGCAGGCGGTATGCACCACAATCCAAGGGTCCGCTGCCGACATCCTGAAGAATGCGATCGTGCGAATGCGGCGCAATCTGTTCAAATATCGCGAAGTGCTTGCGCTGGCTGAGATTCGGCTGGTGCTGCACCTGCACGACGAGCTGATCTACGAGGTGCCGCGCAACCAGCTACAGAAGGTGGCCAAAATACTTAAATCGAGCATGGAAAACTGCGCCAAGCTGAGCGTGCCTCTGCGGGTGAAGCTGAAAGCTGGCCCCACCTGGGGCACGATGCAGGAGCTGCAAATGGCCCGATAGGTGTCACGATGGAGGGAAAAGGATCTTCAAGCCGTGAACTGGCCACGGCAACTGCCAAACATTCGCCGTTTGTTGGAGTTGTGAAGAAATCGCATGAATAAAGCTGCCAACGTAGCATTCCCTCCCCGGATGGAAACCCAACTCAAAAGCGATAGTTTTAGCCACGTTTTCAAGTCTCGTATGAAAAGAAAATGGCGAATAATACGGTTTCAGTTGGAGATAGAAAATTGCTAAAAAAAAAAACGAGGTGCTTATGGTTGGAAATATCCACTGTAATATTTCGTCTGAAACGCAAAACAAAAACCTTTTAAAACTGGAAAACTGGAAAGCAAGAAAGGCTGCTGTAAAACCCAGGATGTGCGATCCTATTTAGGTGTATTATTATATCGAACAAATGCGCAGGACATGTAGCTAAAGAGGGAACTTATTTGATTTCACACATCTTCAATGAACGGTCTGTGATATTGATCAAATTGGATCGCTAATCGTGCACGCGATCGAAACTTACTCACAGATGCCGAGCTGGACATCTTGGATTGTGTAGCCTTTAATTCGGAGCCACCTCGAGCTGAAAGTAGGGAACGTTCAAACAACATTTCTTTCAATTTTCACGGAAAATTTCAACATAAAACGAACGTTTTCTAAATCGATTTCTCCATGCTACGGAGAATCGTTCCGATGCCCATTAAAAGCACCAGCTTTATTTCTTAGTATCAGCATTTTTAACACCCTGTTTTACAGCTTCGGCCCGTTCTTCCTTTGATGCTCCCTTGGGCAATTGGCGCACTTGGTCGTAAATCGCTTTCGCCTTGGCCTGTTGTTTGTCCATTGCTTCAGCGTTGCTTCTGTTCGACGACTTGTGGAGGTTTGTACTTGGAACTGTTCCGGATGGTTCACTCGCTTGGCGATGGATTGGAATACGGACGGAACCGTTTGGGCTTCGTTTATATAGTAATGTGGTTCCGAAATATCCCGGCGAGATGTATGTTGCGGAAATCTGAAGCAGAGTGAGAAGAACAAAA
>JXXB01019817.1:0-11208 GCA_000956275.1 Anopheles koliensis | reverse complement strand
TGCTGGCGGACCACATCGACGCCTGGAGCTATCTTATCGCGAGGATTCTTCTCTTTTTCTTGTTTATACTAGTCTTCTGCTTCCCAAAGGCTCGCCTGACGACGACGACGACGACATAGCCGGCGACGACAAGATCAACAACAGAGGCTCAATAGTGATGATGAATCGGTCCATCTTGCGGCTCTCTCGAGACTTACCTTTATCAGTTGACGCCGCTGCAAAAGTGGATAGAAAGCGAAGGAATTAAAATCGCACGCACAAAACTATGCACTATGGTGAGTTGGGTGCGATCGCAAGTGTTCTTACCCCGACACGATCGTGCAAAAACGCCCCGTCCATTGGCGATTGGTTTCAGTTGTGCAATTCTGCTTCCGAAGAACCTCAGGGCCATTTCCGTAGATTGAAGCGTCGTATGTCGCTATTGTCAAACTGACGAATGCGTATTTTACGTCACGTAAAGGAGAAGACACCCACACGCGCAAGTGCGTAAATTCCTGCTTGTTGCGTGGAAGCGATCCGGATCGCTTTCGTTTTCGTTGGTACTCCGCGGACTCGCGAATCGTGACTGGCCAGAGGTTCTCAGTCCCTCCAACGCGGAGGGTAGTTTTGTCAGCATCGCCGAGAGCTAAGGAGAGCGACACATGTGCGATTCGAGCGATTCTCAAAAACTCTGCTGTTTTCTCTTATCATACTTCGGGCTGTTGTAGCTCGGAGAACAGCTGATAACATCCCGCAGCTGGTGTGTTGGTGTTCAAGTGTATTTCTTTGTGCGCACCAGAACCCTGCATTACAAACAAACAACACTAGCCCGCGCCTACTTCGATGCATTCTGATCGCGAGAGAGATGAGCGAGTAAAACGCTCGTCGTAGCGCATCCACCAAATGATGGAGGTGGCTATTAAATTGAATGTGATAAGATTAAACCACTGTTGAGTTCCTCCTCCGAGGTACATGCCACTCGAAACCAGTGTCGATTGAAGTGCGTGAAGTACGTGTTTCGGCTGGATTAATCGTAGGATGGAGTGTTCCGTGAAGGGTAAAACGATCGTCGTAACTGGTGCCGGGCAAGGTAACGCACGTATCCCGTGGGATTAATTGAATTGCTAACTGTTACGTGCTCGTGTTTCTAGGCATAGGTAATGAACTATGCCAATCGCTGGATCGTCTCGGTGCGAAGGTGATCGCAGTGTCACGTTCCCCTGGACCACTGGAGGAACTTAAAGCTGCTTGTCCAGCAATCGAAACGATCCAGGTTGATCTTAGCGACTGGAACGGCACAAGGGCCGCCCTCGGTTCATTGGAAAAGGTGGACGGATTGGTTAACAACGCCGGCGTTGCCGTGATAAAACCATTCCTAGAGCTAACGGAGGATGATTTCGATCGGTAGAACGCATCAAGCATCCATTAGTTTGGCAATTTAGCTCAACTCAACTTCATTTCCAGTACATTCGACGTGAACGTGAAGGCCGCCTTCAACGTTGCGCAGATATTGGTCCCCAAGATGGCACCCGGTTCGTCCATCGTGAACGTATCTTCCCTCGCTGGCCTCAAAGCTATCGACGGTCACTGTGCGTATTCGATGTCGAAGGCAGCGATCGATGGGTTGACGCGCAATCTCGCCCTCGAACTCGGTCCGCGCAAGATACGCGTCAACAGTGTCAACCCGACGGTCATCCTGACGCGCATGGGGCGCGAAAATTGGTCCGATCCGGTCAAAGCTGATCCGTTGAAGTCGAAAATTCCACTCGGAAGGTTCGGCGAGGTGAACGAGGTGGTCGAACCGATCGTCTATCTGCTCAGCGATCGGGCAAGTTTCGTCAACGGGCACTGTTTGCCACTAGAGGGCGGATTTCTGGCAGGAAATTGAATCATTTCAAGTAAAGGATTCCATCGAGTTTAGAAGGTTTATTTCCATTTTGCTCATTTGCGTTGATGCATATATCATGAGATGCCTACACATGGTACGTGGGGTAATAAAAGCATAAATATTTCGCGTGATAACTAATAACGAATAGTACAAACGATTAGAAAGAACACTTCCTCGAGACGAATTCCGCAGTACTTCTTGACTAATGTTGGTTTGGTATGTTGTATTTCTTTCTGTTTCGTATGTTTAACCACGGCGTTTGTTTATATTTCAACACAGGCCTACTACGCTACACGTGTATGATTGCTTCATTGTGGCAGAATTGTTCAGTGTGTATCTTTTTTGCTCTTCAGTTCCTGCTCTGTGCATTTTCTCCTGTGGCTCTTTTACAGATAAGTACCGCGGCTTTAGGGCGCACATTTTGAGGCTTCGGAAAAACGCTTCTTACATTCTATAACAAAAATTGTTCCTTCGTTCAGAAAACCACAGAAAACGCTTATGATCACAAAAAAACGACTAAACCGTTTTAGCGCGCGTTAACTAACAAAACAGATGAAATGACAGAGATTCGGTGCGGAGGGTTTGCTCCACAAGTCATCATTTTTGGAGACGAATTAAAAGTATTGTTATTCACTACTCATTGCTGCCGCAGTTAACAATCGCTAACAGTAGGAGCCGTAGTATTCATATGTGCATTGCATTCTCTCACCTAACTGTAGCCTATTTTTTATCTCTTTTCCCTTCTTGAAAACTAGCTCAAGGCGTACAGTTCCAGTTGTATGATAGAGGAAAGCTTGCGCCATTTCGAGAGTTTTTGATTATTGCGCACATTTTAGGCAGTGCCAAATCCGAGCGCTACACCCGCTGCAAAGGCACACAGGAAAATGTGTAGATCGTTCACCTTGCACCCGGTTTCATCACCGATGAGATTCGTGTACCACTTTTTGGCCTTTTTCGAGCGTTTGTTGAGGGCATCTTCTGCCTGGTTTAGCTTGCGATCGACAAAACGCTCCGCCTGCAAATAAAAAAAGAAAAAAACCGTTATGAAAAACACGTAAATTCTACACGATTCACACAGTGAGATATGCATTTATCAAAGGGGTGGAAATTTATTGGTTTCAGAACAATGGCCAAATAGGATAGCATTTGATAAAAGCAAACTCCAAAAAACGAACAAAACAAATAAAAAACAGTTTAGTTGTTCCTATCGTTAGGAAAAAATCGATAGGAGTCGTATCATTTATTTACGAGCTAAACCGACGGTCCAAAGCGGGCTGTCCAAGTGGGCAAAACGGAAGGAAAACAAAAAGATGCTATACTAACTAAAGATCTATGGCGTTTACAAAATCAAGATTCTAAATCTTTCCATTGTTTCGATGGCCGCAGGAGGCAATGCTCAACGCGTCCGTACATCATTCCCACTTGCGAACATTCTCCGGCATTGTCCTTCGCTTCGTTTGCCATTTTGTCCCTTTAAGTGCTGTTTAGGAAGCGATTCCGATAAGGAAGCCACCAACAAATCCGGTAGCCAGGTATGAATTCTCTTTGGCAATCTTAAGCACCTGTAAGCGGGATGACGCAGATTGGTGTCGTGAGACAGGTAACGAAGCGACGAGGTTGGTGTGCAAAAAAATGGAACAAAATGACGTTAGTAGTAAAATAAAAGTGCTGTAATGAGATTGTGTACGTGCGCTCTTTTCCAAGGATGAGTGAAGAGAAAGGACATGATACTGGGCACAACAAATGTTTACCGCACCGTCTCTAACGTACCTTATCCGCCCAGCTTGGTCCCTGTCCGGTGACGGCCTCTTCTACCTTATCGGATACCTTGTCCACTTTCTTCTGCAATTTGTTCCAGTCGATCGAGATGATGCCCTGCTGGTTGGCGACTTGCAGTAGAATAATTCCACCGCCAACTGCGATCGCAGCCATCTTGCCCACCTTCATCGTGATGTAACCGGTTGCCCTGAGCGTGTTGGTAATTAATAACACATTAACAATAAGTCCGAAACAAAAGCAAAATTCGTCAGCCTTACCATCCACTGCCGGCACCGATCAGAATCTGTTTGGTTGCCGATTTTTTGCTAACATCTCCGACGAAGCGGTCCAAGTATCCGGCGGCGTCACTCATGCTGATGATTTCCTTATTCGTTGCGTCTTTTTTAATTTTTCCGTCGCTCATTCCTACGGGTGAATTTAACCAGAAAAAAGGATATTCATATGAAGACAATTTTTTTCTTCTGCTGCAAATACCATGTTAATACATGTTAATATCTTATCTTAAAAAGCTAACCGCAGAGTATTATCGTGATATTTGCCTACAGCCACAATTTATGGCGACAATGCTGAACCAGACGGCATCAGCATCAGCTGATCTCGAAAGGTTATGCACCTTCTGCCCTCCAATTAGCTAAACGTTTAACCAACGGGGCGCCACAACGTCCCCAACCTGGTGCTAGGGTTTAGACAAGCGTGCAAAAATATCATCCCTCCCTCCGTGCCCTGCGAATTGGATCACTTTTTAAATTAGCGTATCTTTTCTATTTTTACAAGCATCATTGCAGACGAAAGCAAAAATGCAACGGTGGGAGGAGGCAGGAAGATACCTTTCCTCTAATTCTAGCACGTTTTTATCCATGCGTTACGTAATACACTTCTCGATTTTGCCGTCTCGGGACGTTCCGGGACATGAATCTGGCACTGCGCGAGGCGGCTGTAGCTCACCATTCCTCCGCAGCGCAATAATGATCTTAACCGCGACGCCATCATGACCTCATCCGAAGGCCAATATCACGAAGCAATGCATGTTTCGGTGGGTAGAAATCCCATTGAACTTGAAATGATGAAAGTGGTTCACCCATCGTCGTCATCAGTATCTTACAGTACAGTTGCTGCACGCATCGATGCACTTGCCACCTTCGGTCAGTGGTCGATTTCCATTTTCTTTCGTCTCACCTGAGAACGCTTTCCGTAGTTTGGATTTTGTCCGTGTGAGCCAAGTCACCGAACCCGACGCCTTCGCTTTAATTTTGCACCGTCTGAGATTTTAACGCGATGGTGTACAATGAATCTATATATGTTTGTTTGTGTGATGCAGTAATAGCTTATGTTTCACACACGATACACACTCGTTGCGCACGCACTACTAATTTATATGAGAAATGTTATATTGGAGGCAAAAATCCTTTCTTCACAGAAGCTGTGAGAGCTACTTTGATCATTTGTTTTCTTGGCGTCTTTTTCCACCTCTTCTTTTGGATTCCTTTTGGCTCGTTTGACAGTACTGACAGCTGGGCGTTTAGATGTGTTCGTGGAGCAAATTGTTTGTTTTGTTGTGAAAGATTTCATAGGATATGTAATCTATACGTCGCATTAAATCTGTTAAATGTTCTTTCGTTACGATCCTAAAAGAATGCTAATGTTTAATTTAAACATTTTGTTTGTTAGAATGTTTTCAAATCGAATTATACCATACAAATTTGGCAATATATAGCTGTTTCGCTAAAACATACAATCCTGATTGTTCGAACAATGTCGTTCACAGTTTTAAACCTAAGTTGATTTAAAAAAATACATCTCTTTTAGAGTTTCAACGATCGATTTAAAAGTTAACCTCCTTGAAACTTTTCGAAAACTGTTTTCTTGTTGGATAAAGTAGTTCAAGGATTGGTCGAGAGTGGCGCTGCAGTGCTGTCAAATCACGAATGTTTTTTTTCACGGTCAGTTTCGGCGCTTCGCGTTATCACGAATTTCGGTGCGTACGATCGTGTAAAATAGTGTTTTTCGCGTCGGTGTGATCAAATACCGTGTACCTCTGTTGGCTCTACTGTCGTCCGGCCTCCGAGGCACGCAGGATAATGCGATAAATCGTGTTGTGTGTATCGTCATTGTGTGTAGTGTTTGTGTTTGTGTAAAGTGTTTCCCTCCCATCCCTGTTTTCCTCTTCCCTTAAATTACTCTTCCTCCCACAAAGCAGTGTAGCAGCCTCCCGTGTTTGCATCGTGTTTGGTGTAAACAGGAGGATGATCCCCGAAAGTGGCGAATTCAGCGTTTCAACGCAGGAGCTGCAGGCTTTGGCGTCGCTGGATAGGTACGGCTCACGATCGTACGAACCGTGTCAATGTTCCGATGGTGGTAAAATCTGTCTATATTGTATCCCATTTCAGCCGCCAGTATGGGTTCTTGAAGCTTTCCGCACCGGAAAACCTGAAGAAGAAGGCATTGGTGTTGAAGGTGAGTGTAGAAGGGACTGTGGGAAGCGCCACGTCCTTAACCTTGAACATCCGTTTGTTTTGCTAACGCGAATTTGTACTCGTCTCCTACCCACGGAGCAGGCGGTGAAATATCTCGAGCGTATGCTGATCCAAGCATACAATCAGAAGAAGGCCCACGACGATGAAGACAAGACGAAAGAGAACCCTCCAGAAGCGTCGAGTGGAGTTAAAATAAAAGAAGAATCTGAGATTCAGCTTTGCGATGATGCTGGTGTGACAACGATCGACGAAAGTCTTCCGGCCGAAATTATGTCCACCGAAGGAACTGATGTGTCAAAAACATCCTCTAACGCCGCTGGTGATGAGATTAAAATGGAGAGTGATGATAGTGCTAAAGCGGCGACGGTAGAGGATGGTGCAGCGGAAGACGAAAAGCGAACCAGTAACGAGGACAAAGATATTAACATTGATCCGAAAACATACTGCAAGCTTGGCCACTTCCATCTGCTGCTGGAGGACTACGAAAAAGGTAGTATAACGCAATGAGGTTACCAGTTCTTTTCGGGTTCTAATCGATGCGTTTGTTTCTGTATGAATTTGTGTGCAGCATTATCAGCATACCAGAAATACTACGCGCTGAAGCAGGATCACTGGCGAGATACACCGTTCATGTACGGGCTGGGATTGGTGTACTTCCATTACAACGCGTTCAGATGGTAAGTGTAGTTGTTGATGTATTACAAGTTGAATGCGTTTTAAAAAATTATATAGAGCAGGAATATGTGACGGTATTGTTCGATAAGACAAAAACAGTATGCTTTAAAAATCTCACTGCTCGATTGACAAAAATTAAAGATAAATGTTATTGTGTTTTAAATACAATTCTTCTTCTTGATTTTTGAAGTTCATGATCCGGGATGGCAGTGTACGGCGTATTATCTCCCTGCATGAAATTAGTATTTTTCTTTTGTAATTTTTAGGACATAAGCAAAAGATTGGATAAAATTGTACAACTTCTCAAAGATTTTACTGTTTATAGAATCTCTTTAAAGATACACACCATTTGGGGAAATTACACCAGGGACGAATCTTACTCGTAGATATTGATATGTATAGAGATGGTTCTATCGTAAGAGACATTAATATCAATTTAAGTCTATAATTTAATTGAATTTAATTATAGACTTTAATTTCTGTGTCTTCATCATGACACAAATCAATTTATCTTCTTGCTAAATTTGTTATGTCTGCTAGCAACTGGTTTTATCCTTTTTTGTATTTAGAATGTATATCCATATTTCGATTAAAACTGTTAAAAAAACAACAAAGTATGTTTTAGCACAATTTATAATTCTACTCAAATTGCTAAAAGACTTTCTTGGAATCACTCTTTCCATGTGAATTATCATAAAATAAGGGTTAATTTTTCCTCCATTTCCATTATTGTAAATTATGTTTGAATGTGGAGATAATACTTCGAAAAAATGTCAAAGTATAATATACTTACTTGTATAACATTATAGAAAACTTCATCTAATTTCAGGAGCAAATGGTGTACTAGTAAGACGATAATGATATTAATTGCTTCTCTCACCTATTTGCTTGCGTGATTAAGTTGCACTTCGTTTGTTTCGTACATTTACATCAACATAATCACCAGCATCAAGGACGATGAGAACACAAAATTCAAGCAGAAATCTAAAAATGAAGTTCAAATTGTAAACCTTTTAATTATTACGCACCTAATTGCTTATTTTAAAAGATCATATGTACCAAACTATCAGTTCATTTGTTCCAGTATTGTAACCACTTAAGTGTCTAAAGTGATTGTAGTCACCCTTTCACGACCACTTGACAAGTGCACCAAAAAGTCAAAAGCACCTATTCTCGTCAACAAAACGTCGGCACAAGTGTTTTTTTATTCTCATTTCATGGTTCAAAGATGGAACGAGAGCGCCAGAAACTCGTTTCTCGTGTGCGTCCGCTGAACGACTGGCTTGAGCACATCAACGACCGGTTGATTGTTTTCTTTCGACGCCACACTACTTTCTATATCTATGTTGCGGTGGTGTCTTCCTATGAAACATGCTACATCGGGTTACCCGTCTCGTTTTGTTCGTAGCATTTGTTTTTTTTCTCTCTGTTGTATCTACCGTGCGAAGGAATGCTACTCACGTGAGCCATTTCCTGTTCTGAAATGTTCTTACCTCTTCCACTGCGCCGTCTTCCGTTCCCGGCAGCTTCTCGATCGCGAATGGTGAATACAACACATACACCCTCTTCTACACGTTCTAATGCTGTGAGACGAAAAAAATGTATTCGAAAAAAAACGGAGTGAGCGACGCATGTTCGCGCCGGCCGGCTTCATCCTCACCCATCCGGATGAACTTGTTCCATAATGAGTTCAATGACTTGTTGAATGCGTTCTCCCCACGCAGAACGGGCGGAACGGGCTTGACGATGAGTCCGGAAAACATGGGTAGATTAGAGAACACATTTTGGATACTTCTTAGGTGAAGTTTTTCTTCACCACGGCGGGAGCGTCTGTGAGTCATATCGCTCGTCAGTGTCGCGAGATGGGAATTTTCTAGCGTGAATGATTATGTTGCATACCTGCGCCTGTTTCTGTGGTTTCCTCCCTCAATCCGTAAACCTCTTTGGGAGCGCGTTGGGTGCTCACGATCATGGTAATGCGTGCATTGCGTGCACGCGAATGATGGATTAGCTGCTGAGATGAGTCAAATGAGTTGAATTTGTTCCGTTCTTCAGTGACATGGTTGGCGAGGTTGGTATATTTTTAGAACATATCCCTATTCCGGTGCAGTTTCCATGATCAGAGCTAGTAGATGGAGGTTTCTGAGTGGAACGCTTAAGATCGGAATAACCGACGGGAATCTTGCTCTCACGAAAATTGCATTTCGTTTGACCATATTGGCCTCCTTTTGAGTATGGTTTTATTGTAAACTTATATGTTTTATTTTAACTTTTTTATTTTAAGCTTCGTAGCTAAAATATTCCTGGAAAAACGATTTTGTAGTAAATTGTTGTTGCCTTGGTACGCAGTTTTGGTCAGCTGGTCCGCGAACTAGGATTTATGTAAAGGAATAATAAGTAAAACAATTTAAACTGATGGATTAAACAGCTAAAATTATCTTATTAAAATAACTGACGAATATAAGATCATTCATCTATGGTTCCATCCATGTATGACAGAGTAATGACAAATTTGTATAGTTTTATTATTATGCAAATTTATTCAAACAAATCATTAAAACAGTATGAATTGTCGAACGCATAAACGACAAAACTCAACTTAAACTGTGTGGAACGGCGCTGGTGTATTGAATGCTAAAGGTCTTCTCAAGATGTATGTTATCGATATTTATATAATGAAAAGACATTCCAATCTAAAATCCGTTTGCTTAAAATGCATCGATGCCCATTGAAATCATTCGAAATAGCCTTTAAAAGATATCTTCCTGCGTAACAATCGGCAGGCAACGTGATGAGTACGGTGAAAAATAGCTCATAATCTTCCCTTTTACTTACGCTCTGCCTGACGTAAAATTTCATTCAGCCTTGTTCTAAATCTTTCCCACCGCTTCATAGCCAAACCACCCAATCACATTTATAGGGTCTGCCTTTGTTAGACTCTTAGCACGTGTGAGGTTGTTTCGTTTTTGTAAGGTAGCGGTGTGCAGTAACCCCAAAAACTGGCCCTCACCCGGGGCAAAGTACGTCAACGAACTTTCTCACACTTGCGCCAGACGCATTTGCGAGAGAGCTTTCATGATGTGTCTGGGAGCAGCACCAGACAAAACATTGCGCACCCCCGAAAATATGCTCCCACCGGCATGCGCGTCTTGCTGCTGCTCCCCGTCCGATACGGTTAGCCGGCGTACCGGCGTCTGGGTTTGCCGGTTTTCGGCAGAGTTTTACACAAACACAGACACACACAAAGAACACAATGTAACACCAGCAGTCGTGACGCGGGGGTCTGTCTAACGCTAGAACTAAATATTGCCGTTCTTCGTGATTGTGAATGCGTGATCCAAAGGGATAGTGCAAGGACCTCTTGGTGTGTCGCCGTCGTTGGGTGGTGCTTGCGATTTAATCGATCTGTCTCCTCTCCATCTATACAATCGGGTGGTTTGTGTGGACCGAATCACACTGTGCCATTTACTGCCATATTAATGCGTTCGAAGGTTTGATGACCCCGACCTTCACAACCAGCGACCATACCAGAGGCAATACTAATCTTATCGCTTGCTTATATGCTGAAACCTTTGTGAAGATTGCTAGGCTTAAAACATCGTCCTTCCAGAGGGATTCATTTGTTTTAGACAGATTTTGTTTTGCTCATGATTTTTTATGGGTTGCAAATATTTGGGTAATAGTAAATGGATAACCATAATTCCCGAATACTTACTCTCCATTATTTTTATTGTGTAACAGAGCGTGAATTTTTGTTAGAAATTAATATTTTTATTACCTTCACACCTTATGTGTGAAGTGATCAATTCATCGGTCTTGCTTCCGTTTGGTGAGCTTCAAAACATCATATATCAAATTAGCAACCAATGCATATATAAATGCATCCATACGAATAACATGCCCAGCATATGCTGTGGGGACAGTATTCCAGAGTCATATCAATCCACCACCTGCACCATAAAAGCTGGCAATCGATTTTATGTCAATTGTTATCCCCCTTCTCGTGACGGTGCAGTATTCAATGAAGCCATTCAACGTCCGGTGCTTCGTATTCAATCTGGCAGAAGAGATTATCCTTGTACGCGCTTTGCTTTGCTGCTGCTTCTGGCCCCTTCTGTCCAATAGAATTACTTTCATTTTCATCAACCGGTGTTTTGGATCGGTGCATCCACTTTCGATGCTAGTTGTAGTGAAAATGCTCGGTTTTGAGTTTTTTTTATGCTCCAGTGGAAAACGTTTTTGGTTGTACGATTCCCGGTTCGACACGGATGCAGAGGGAATGTTTTGCTTGCATGATGCAAATGATATAGACACCAGACACGTCTAAAACTCTGTGTGCGAGATTGATTATATTTAACCTTGTTTTGTTTATTTAGTATTGTGAGAAGATTCTTTCGTTAACTACAGCTTTAC
>JXXB01019809.1:0-26564 GCA_000956275.1 Anopheles koliensis | reverse complement strand
TCAACAGGAAAATATTACTTTAAAAGCTAACCAAAAAACACTTAATCTGAAATGTTTTAAGGTATGAAACAAAAACATATGTTTTAATGTGCAGATCTCATAACTCATAAAATTGTTTCAATAGTAATGTGGAGATACAAAATGTAACTATCTTCCTTGAATACGTATCAAAATCGCTCAGTTCTAAATAGGTTATTTCCCAACCAACATAGCATTCATCAGAGTAAATTAGTGCAGTAATCGTGTGTGCTTCTTAAAGAAAATTAATTATCCTCAATCTATTACTTACCATTTAACACACACGGTCATCGCGTTCTCCTTCTAAGACGGACAGGGAGTGGCTTTCTCGCCCATTTCGTGGCTTTCCGTGACCACATTCAGCTTGCGATGCTAAATTAAATAAATGACCACGCGTCATCGACCAAGCCCCCTCCATCCATACCGTGTTGGCGCGCTGGCTTTCGTGAGTCGCCTATCGCCTTGAGAAACATAAACCCGAATGTCCACCGAGAGCGAGGGTTTTAAAGTTTCGCATTACACTGGCCACGGCCCGGGGCACGAGCTCTTATCTGGCCGCCGTGTTGGTCACTCATTTCCATAAATAAAACCCAACCCAGAGACTTGGTGCTCCACGCGGACCGGACCCAATCGGAGTCATGCGTCTTAGGTGCGGCTACAACTAGGCCGCACGGAGCGACGGCTCGCTATCTTCACCGTAGTCAGACATCCCTGGGGGAATCTTACATCGGTTCGCACTAGCCAACACGCGGACATTCGCGCTTATGACGGAAGGGGTACCGATTAGCAAATTAGTTTAGCCAGCGATTCATCTAGTGTGTTCGGTGTAATCGTGTTTGGTACGGTTGTGCGTACACGCACGCCTCGGTAAAGATCCGCACGGAAGTCGCTTACCTGCCTCTGCCGGGAGGTGTTGGCTGTTGGTCGCAAACGATACGCCCCAGGGAACCTCTTTCGCCTGAATCTCACCAAAGGCGCAAACCAAGTGTGACGAGAACAAACGGAACTGCTTATCGAACCGAGCCTTCTTCACACGCACCCGGAATCTATCACAGTGTTATCAGCTGGATTTTCCAGCTCATCAAAGACTCTCTGTAACGCGTGTTTTCTACTCAATTGGTCAAAGAATTAATACAGACTAAGGCGAAGGATCTTCCACCTCCAAGAAAAAGGTGTATAGTGTGTATTTGCGAATGTGTTTATATTTTTAGACATACCATCATTATAACCGCATGAAAGGGCATGATACTGTCATCCATAAACGGAGCCTTTTCTCCCTCCTCTAAAAAGAAAAGAGCACACGTTGTGTGTACTTTTTTCTTCAGACACCTTTACTGGCTATTTTCTCAACTTGCACTAGGGGTTTATCATGCTTTATTACACTTTGGTGATGGTGCGAGTGGTTTAATTAAAAAAGGTGTGCACGATTAACTTCTTCTATGAGTGATATCGTAATGCCATATTGGTTCTAGGGTATTCTAAGATTACTAATTTACGAACAACTTGTCGTTCAGCACAGCAAAACCAACAAAACATCTTATCATATGTGTTGTTGCGTAATAGATAACGAAGCTGTGTACAACATATACTTTAAATGTAGATCAATTTCAAGACTATAGTAAAACAATAAACTTAACCACTGTATTACTCATAGTTATAGGTTATAATTCAAAAGAACATTCATGGCTACAGATTATAACTCTCGAATTTGACGTTATTTTCTGTGTTTCTCGTTTGCATCAGCTGCTATAGTTTTATTTATACTATCTAAATATGTGCCATCTAAATCGCAACGTAAAGCTCATATACACAACTCTCATATGCTAAATCTTTGCATAGGCTAGAAAGAATCAAGCGAGTGCACGAACTGTGGTGAAAGCTATTTTCAGCAACTACTCCAATCTAAAACCACCAGACTATGTATTTTCCAAAAGCAGCTCCCTTTTGGTTTAAGGCAATGGAAAAAAGCAGATACGAATAGCGATGGATAAATGCGAGCCATCTTCTGTGCCTGGTGCCAAAGCCACTTGGAAGCAATTTACCATAAGATCTTATCAGCGTAACCCAAACTATTTTATGTCCTATGCCGAGAACCATACCTAAGACGAGAACGTACTCGGCATCGTCTTTGGGTGAGAGAAATCTGGTATCCCTTTCATTGAGTCTAGAAGGTTAAAATAAGGACTCGAAACAAAGACAACGTTCCTAACTAATACGTATAGTGGTGGGTATTGTTGCAAAGCAGTTGCTTTCAGCGTTCACATACGTATCGATCCAGATACATCGGTAGTACGACAACGTTTACCATGAAGCAACTGTGTGTCGTGGAGAATGATCATAAATTAATTCATCATAAGGGTTGCAACAGAGACACATTTGCAAAATTCCACAAGTGTTATTTTGTGAAAACTGATTGTGCGGACTCGATTTAGCATTGAGGTGTGGGTATCACTGTATTAAAGCACATGTGCGTTTATTGAATACATTAAAATCGATTTTGCTATGTCTTGCTTTCCTTACATATTTTTCATCGTCTAATTACTTTGACAGTAAGTAAGAAACGGTTAAATCGTCCACGGTGTGAATTATTTAACGCCCCCTACACATCAGGAACACCACAAACTACCTGTCAGTTTTCTAGGCGTATTAAGAAATTAAGTTACACGCCTTTCGTAGGACGATCGATAATTGTTCCTTAATTGCGTCGTTAATAAAGCCTCACGGCACCACCTCATAATTCGGCCCATATGCTTATCATGGGAATGTTTACCACCCTTCGTGAAACCGCGTGCCCTACGATAAACATGGTCGGAAGGGTAAAGCAATCACGTGTGCTGGTAGCACTAGTTCTGTGTTTGGCCATAGACTCGCTCTCCTTATGCCTATGTTTTGATGGTTTGTCATTCTTACCGGTAGGGAGTTGCTGTTCACTTATTTACAAGCAAAGATTGTTCGAGACCTACCACTGGCAATAACAGTTCGAGGGTAAGCCGTTTCGATCGTTCCTGTAATGTCATTTGTCGCTGGGAAAGGTTATTGTAATATTTACATTTCGTATTAAGTGCACACGTTTTCGTTTGTTATTTCGTTTGTTATGTTATAAGAAATTGCTGAGCAGACCGATGTATGCTATTTTGCTTTTATTGATTCACTATTTTGATAACCATAAGCCTTTTCTCATCGTACGGCTTAATTTGTATGACGTCAAAGATAGGTTATTATCTCTCGCGTTATGTTATAAAAACTTTTCTTTTAAATTTGTATACTCAGTCATAAATGCTGTACTACCGTTAGTAAGTATTGTGATAGTTTTGATTATATTTCTCAATAATTTAAATTAGATAAAAATACTTCATTTATGTTCATTATTACAGTATGACCATGTGATTTAATTATTCTATAGGCATAGGCATATGGAACACTTGGTCTACGCACCGCATGGACATGGTAAAATTGTCAGGAAAAAGAAAACAATCATAGCTGGACATTCACATCGGATCAAATCTCCCAAGACACTATCCCTTGATCGACATTTTTTAATCATGTGACAAGTGACTGAAACAAAAAGTTGGCTACCCATTCCGCTATGCACCACGACTTGACAGGTGAAACTCCTCAGGGACAATGGAAGTGCATAACAGTGCATAACAGCAATCAGCGCTAGATGCACAATGTGGCTAGGGCTAGACTTCAAATAGCTGCCACGCCTTGCCGGGGGCGCAGCACGTGATGGGTGCGTAATTTTGTTAAAATCTCGAAATAGATCATTGAGTTAAAATAGAGGAGGTTATAAATACGCTGATTTAACTAATTTTGTACTGTAAGCAGTTGCTGTTCACATTTTATAGCCTGTTGAACAATTTCAAGCATATAGTAAAGTATCCGAAGCAACAATACAAATACATTTCAAATTTCACCGAACGTATCCTCTTAACCGTTGTGTTGAAAATAGAATGCAGAATCTCATCGCAAACCAGCTACAGCTTGTTAATCAT
Source organism: Anopheles koliensis (assembly GCA_000956275.1). Classification (NCBI taxonomy): domain Eukaryota; kingdom Metazoa; phylum Arthropoda; class Insecta; order Diptera; family Culicidae; genus Anopheles; species Anopheles koliensis. The sequence goes on along the minus strand of JXXB01019809.1, from coordinate 22,551 downwards.
TAACATCTGGTGGGCCAATTATAAAGTCATGTGCTCTAGATAATCGAATTACCTGTCGATTTCAACGATGGCTTGCACTGAACAGCCCTGTCGTTCTACGATGCACGCGTTACTTGCAATTATAGACACCAGATTTCGATTTCCCGCAAAATTAGAATTAACTCCCGGGGAAATCCTGAAAGCCGTTCAAATATTAGTTCTTTTTCGCTCTGTTATTAGAAATGTTTTTTGTCTCTCCTCTCGAACCTTTCGAACGCGTTCACGTTCGTCCATTGGTTGAAGCTGCAACTCTTGAGGGTTGCATGCTACACCAGTGCACGCTTCAAGGGTCAACTTGAAGCAAATGCAATCAGAGATGCACCGGATGGTCCGGATAGCGCATTCCTACTCGGATGCATTAGGCACTGCTCGCGGACTGGGAGCAAATATAATTTGATTATGTGGTACGCGCTGCTATTGTTCTGAGCAGTGGGGTGCAATTTTTCCGACTCTCAGTTACTCTCGGCAGTTTGCGGACTGGTTTTTTCTCCTATTACCGCTCATGTGTGTGTTTCACGGGAGCGCTCCACCTGCCTTACCGGCTACCCCCACTAATATCTCAAACATTATCGTTTAGTGCGTGCGAGTGCCGATGCCGTTGCCCTCCTGGACATGGCACAAGGTTTTTTTTTTGTTGTACTTTTTTATTATTTTGGAACCGTGGCTTTTTCTGTGCTGTGTGGAATTTTCACTATCCGATGCAAATTTACGGTATGCATTCTTTGCGCCATGCACCACCAACGCGACCGCAACGGTTTCGCTGATGAAACCCGCGGATCTGGAACAGTGGGAAACATAAAAAACCCAATTGTACCTTTTTCACCATTCTCGCCAGCTAACCCTCGGTACAAACCTGGCATGGGTTGGCGTTGCGAGTGTGAATAATAGTCTGCATTTGCAAGGTTAAAGGTATGTTAGTTTAGCAATATTATTCTCTCCATTGTTGATGTTGTTTCTGTTGTTCAACTGCCGGCACTATCCTGTCCTCGAGTTGCATTCGCATTTATGGGTATGTTTGTATGTTCAAGTTGCATTGGAATGCATGGCGGAGAAAGTGGCGGCGGCTGAAACAGACAATCGATTTTCAAAAGCCTACGGTTCGGCTTGCAAAAACGCAGGTGCACAAAAGCTTAGTCGTGTTGTTGTTGTTTCGCCACACACGTTTTTAATTCTTATTTTCGGTCGAGCATTCACACACTAAAACACACAGTTGGGCCTTCGAATGTGTGCGAATATCAAAAATGCATGACACACAAGAAATATGCGTCGACAGAAGTAACGGTGGGATAACAATTATTGTGACTATTGTCCTCTAGGCTAGCGTGTTCACCGGGAAGCTCACCAAAGATACGATTCAACCTCCCACATGCACTTTACACTTTACATGCAGCGAGCATCCGGTCCGTGGGATCGATTGCTTTTTGACGCGCGTCGATTTTGCTGCGACGATACATAGAATGGCTAATTCACTTGATTTTTTTACGCACCACGTTGGTCGGTCATTGCTGAAGGTTGCTTAAGGATGGTAAATCTGTACACATCAGGCAGAAAATTGACACACCATATTGGATTAGCTTTGGAAGGACTATGACTATGGCTGCATACGAGCGTTTGTGGTGTGACTTTTATATGCATTAAAACACATTTAGAAGCATATAAAACCTGCACTTTTTGACATTCTACAACCTTCTAATTACCAATGATCGTATATCATATTTAGTAATCGAATTTCAAGGCTTTTGAATTTTAATGACTGCCCATTTTAAATTTATTTATTTGTGTTCAATCGAAACTTAAACATTTATTGATTCAGATCTAATTTTTGCTCTGTTTTAGCACTCGCTGTTGCATTTCATTGTGTTTTTTCTGTAAGTAAACATGAATTTATATTCAATTCAGAACAAAATTTCATATGTTTTTGAGAATATATTTTTTTTTTATTTGCCGTGAATTCTTCAATGTAATCAAGATTTCAAAAATAATTTCAAAATGATGTTCAACTTCGTATATTATGACTTTACTGCTGGTTTTCAATTGAGGGAATGAAATTTTAAAATTGTTTCTTTCTTCAGTATCATCTATAAATATCATTGAAAATGTAGACGAATCTCGGGTCATACCAGCTAACGGATTTTGTGTATGTTTACACAAATTCTGTTTTACAATTTCTCATTACTCTCTTTCAACCATTTCCCTCTTTTCTAAAAATCATAGCACGGTCATGATCAAAACCCTAATATTCCCCTGAAGTTGGCTCCGATAAGCAAAAGAAACTATCCAAACGAGCGAGTCATATAAATGTTTCATCTCGCCATTCCTACCATCTAGATAGTAGAAAAAGGTAGTGCTTGGATTCAAAATTGACAGTTTTCTTAAAACACTTGTTCTTCAGGCCCATCGATTGGTGTCAAAACCAGAGCTTACTACGAACAATCGAGCAGCAATAAAGATAAGAGTCCTTAACACGGAAAGCGGTAAAAGTAGCGCGCCCGCTGCTGGGCCTTCCGAGTTTAGTTCGTGGAAATCATCGACCGGTTGGTCACAAGGTGACGTGTTGCGAGCATTCTACGCAAAAACCTATACGCTGCTGGAAGTATCACAGCTTACCTAAGTCAATCCTTTCGGTTGTAGTTGGCGGTAATTGGAACATTGGAGAAGGGTTGATATACGTTGTCAGGGAAAAAGGTAATTAAAACGGATCAAATCAGCATTAAGATAGTGCCGTGAGCATGAGCTCCTATCACCCAACCTATATCCCGCAAGGGATGCGTGTGTGCGTGTGCTGACTTACGTAACAGAGTAATCTGCATGGAGTGAATGGCAAGAAACAGTTTTTACCAGGCACACCGGAACAATGACACACGACACAGTGGGAGCGAATATCTGGGAAACTATACGAATTAACAGGCATCTGGTTTCCTGCAGGGTCGAGTCAATAAATTTCAAATAATTTCCGTTTGAAATAGCCGCTGGTCAAAAGCCTCGCAAAGAATAATGATCCTGAAAGTGGGATGAGGTGGGCTAAAGGTTCTCCAGTGAAGAATAAGACAATTGTCAGCCTCACTGTGAAACTGCTGAAAGGTATGGGTAGAAAAAGCAACATCGCCCCGTCACCATTTTCCAACCCATTGACACTGGACTGGCAATGACGGCTGGGATAAGCTGCGTCGTAATCTCTTCATTTCTTTTTATTTCTTTACGACTTTGGTTGTATCCAAAGCATGGCTATCCATACCAGCACTATTCAGGAGTAATTTTTAAACCATCTTCAGCGACGTTGTCTCACCGGAAGTCGTCAAAAGCGCCTGGAGCAACCAAAGCGTTGGGCTAAATTTCTGAAGCAAACTCACGTCGAACTCTCACTCCTGTTTGATGCGACGACACATATGCGACCCATGCAGAAACACACATATAGCCACCGTGAACTTATTAGCATATCTCTTCTAATTATCTGCCACACCCCGATAGCGGCTCCTTTAAGCCGAGAAATCTGTGCGACTTTTCGTCCATTCCCAGTCAAATGGACCCCGTCCCGTCTTTTGAAAGTAAATTAAAAAGATTACGGCTACGAGGCCAGCCTTACTCGCACCTTTTTCCGTTTAGCCTTGGTTCCCGGGGGTTAACCATGTCGGGATGGTTACAAAGTCCGTAACACCCCCGTCCACTAGCACGCGCTCGCACGTCGAGACTTCAGATGCGAGAAATACGGTTAACACGTCGTCGTCATCGTCGCCGAGAACCACGTGGATGGAACACTTTTTGTCGATGGACAATTTGGGGTGAGGTACTTGTTTTGCTTTCCAGGAAGCGTACGTGAACGATCGAATGTATCTTAAGCCGTGTTTATTGAGAACAAAAAGAAATGGTTTAAATATGATAATGTTATTCTAACCAGTATCCTTTTGTATGTCAGTATAATTTTAGTGAAAATTGTCAACCATATTTTTTTTATTTCGATTCAATTTTTGACCGGATTTTCATAAGCAAATGTGTTTCTAAAATTAACAAATCCCCAAAAGTATTTGTTTGTTGGATTCCAAAAGTATTGGATTTGTTATCAAGAATATTAACTCATGTTCGTATGGGAATGGTTTAACAATTTGCATAAGATATTACCATTGAGCTGACTAGAAAAAGAAACATTAATATACTATTTTAAACCAGCATTATATAACATTTTTAACCAGCCAAATGTGTTCATAGTAGTATTGAAAAATACAACTTCACAAATTGTAAAATAAGTTTCTACAAGTTGAGAAGAAGAATTGTGTAACACTATTTTGTATCTACACTGCGGATGTCTTAAAAAAATTATAAAGTGACAAATGTTATGAAACCTCAATAATAACTTTTGGCGCAACAATAATAACAATAATAACGATGCGTAATTTATTATGTTTTGTTGTTATGTAATTGACTTTTATTTTTTATATGGATTTTATAGGTATTCAAATACTAATAAAAAGGTACAACATATCAATATTGATTCTAAACAAAATATAAGTAAAATATGGTCTATATATTTAATCCTTTCTAATGCATTCCAAATTCGTTTCACATTAACATTACATAAAATTTGTCAGTCCCCTTTGCACTCTATGTCGCATTAATTCGTTAGCTATACAAATTAAGCAAAACACATTTCTACTCTTTTTCCGCTATAAAATTCAGAATCAGCACACTGCATAAAGCATTTACGCGATTCATTATCACACCCCTCGACAACCGCTTACAATGCTTTAAGCGAAACTTAAATAGTTCCGGTTTGTTGTGTGTTTAGACCTGTTGATTGCTTGAGCTGATTTACAATCCACATTACTAACAGCACCAGGAACAGGAAAAGCTACAGAGCAGTGACTCATTTTCCCGCCAATCTGACCGGTGGATTTTTTGCCCAATGTTTCACTCCAAATCGTTCTCATTCTAACCGGTGCCCTACATATACCGTGTCACTTAGCACCCATACTTGGGTTGATGCCGTGCATCCTACCCTGGGTGTTTTTTTTTCGTTACAAATGCAAACACCTTCCATCGAGGTTTTCATTAACGAAAACGTCAGACGATGGTCCGTGTGACCTTAATGGTGACGTAATATGGGCTTACAAACACAAAACCCATCTCGTCTGCATGTGTATGTTTGCGTACGTGTGAGGGTACACGGATGTGCTGCAAAGCGGCAGAAGTAAAACGTAGACTCATTCAACACATTACGGATGTGTTGGATTGTCCCAATTATGTTGTTCGGTTTCCCCCGGCGCACGGTAAACAGTCAAAATAAGAATAAAAACTGTATGGAGAGGGGAGTTATACAACAACAAAAATAGTAAAATCGCTGCATACGATAATCAACGACCTTGAAAGGCTGTGGTGACCGTGAAAATTAAAAGTTGCCAAAAATATGCACATGGCCCGGTTTCTGGTCTGATCTGGGGCCGGTTCCAGCTCCCCGTCCTGCCCCTTTGTGTTTCAATGAAATCTCATGTCCTTCCGTTTCACGGGACGGCATAACCGAACGTCCCTGTCCCCGGGTTGTGAAAACATATTTTTTACCCGCCATTACCGATACCCGCCCGGCCACCTGATCCAGGAGAGACGGACGCGTGGTGTCGATGTGCGAAAAAGCAGTTAATAATTGAATCATTGCCCAATTTTCCCAGCGGGCTTCCCACAGTGCCCATCCTTCCGTATTCATGATGCGGTAGTACGGTACGTTGGTTGAGGTTGTCGAAAAACATAATCATCCCCATACGGCTTCCACCGACGGAAGCAATCGTTTCAATGAAACTAAAAAGTAAAAAATACACCCGAAAAATGCGAAAACCAACGCGCAAACAAACAAATAAATGAAAACAACAAAATCGACATCAACTCACGTCGATGACAAACAAAACCATGGGGAAAGAAGTAAAAAAGGCGAGCGGAAGAGAGAACGAGTAAAAAGGCTCACCATTAACCACACAGGGTCGAATACTCCGCTGGGGGAGTTGTAGTACCCCGGATGATTATAGGTTAATGATAAGCTCTCGTTTACTAACATGCAACACAACGAGGTGGTTGCCGAAAAACGCAATGAATGAATGCAATGTGCACCGTAGAGCTGGTGAAACTCTGAAGGGAAGTCTGCACCGTGCTCCAGGGAGCTGGGAGAAATCAAAACAAAATCAACCAAAACTGCCAAACGTACCGAGACGGATGGCAATGCCGAAAATTTTGCAAACACCAGCCCGTGTATGTTTATCGTAGCTTCCGAAAAAAATACAAAAAAATTATAAACAACTTCAAATTTATCGACCTCGATTTCGAAGGGCTTCTCGGCTAGGTGGAAAGCGATACAAATTTAATCGACCTTATATAATCGCACAGGCTTACAATTTTGCAATCGATAATCGATGCGTTGCTCCTTAAAGTGAATCAATGAATTGATTTTTCTCGTTTTATATTTGTATTTATTTAACTATTTATTTTACAATCGCCTGATTGGCCGGGTTGATCTGAAAAAATGAGATTGTTTCATGAATCACAAAGCTTGTAAAAAAGCTGCTAACTTTTATTTATCAGGGCAAATGGGAAAAATTAAAGAAATTCTTTTACAACGGTTCATCTCAACATCCCATGTCACTGGAACCATGTTGTAATACAACGATGATGTGATATACAACATAGGAAAACAGCCATTCGAATGCTTTTGAGCAAATTTTATTTAAATTTTTCAAAATTTCGCATTCTTCTCTATTTCTAGATAGATTATTGAAGCTTTGATGAAAACTTGGAATACATTGAGAAATGCAAATACTTTTGATTTAAATTGTTTTGACCCTGATTCAAAATAATTTGAAAATAATTTTTGAAGGGATTTCCAATATTGGATGAGATGTGATAATCCAAAGTAAAACAGTTTATATAATTTTTTCATTTATTATTAATTTAATAACAGCAACATTTTTAAAATGGTAAATTACATTTTATCAATTAGATCAGTTCAAATTTTAAGAACTTTCCTGCTCCTGATATTAAAATACAAGTTTAATGTTTCGTGATAAATTCAAAAACATTTTACGATCAAAAATATAAAGATGGTACCATACATCTCTACCTATTACAAAATTGTACAAATGCTCACTTACACGCAATGACGTCAGCATTAAAAGAGACGGGATGTGTAGACTTTGTAAACAGTATCATTCACGTATTTACGATAGAGTGAGTCACGAACCAGATTGTATAAAAATAAAATGTTTACCATATCGACTAAATGTTTTTAATTATTTATTTATTTTAAGAAGTAACGGCCTGGACTAAATGTTTCAGGAAGTATACTTTTTTCCAAGATCATTCATCATTGATATCGTCAAAAATGTTGTTGTGATAAACACATATTTTTACCGTGCTATGAATAGCCCTGTTTCAATAGGCGAATAGTTAAAAACTTTCGTACCCGTTCGTTTGTTACAATTATTTCGAAAATAATATAGAGCCAATTGCAAAGTTGCGTCCATTTCAATCTGAGGAACGTTGGTGCAATGTGCATACCGGAAGCATATCGTTCCCTACTGAACCGACTGACCGGACGGTGTATTCGGATAGAACCGCGTATCGTTTCTCGGTGCGCGCTCCTTTACAGTACACGTCCCTAACGACCACGAAGTTGACTATCGTTTGTTTTCTAGTGTTAGCCCGCACTCGAGCTCGGATATTTTCGGATTTGCCTGAAGATCCGTTGACGACGAGCATATGGCATTCCGCCGTCTGTACCACTTGCGCACGAAAGATTGAATTACGGAGCAGTAACAATACAGCCGAGCGGATTAAAGGAGTGCCAATGGTGAAATGGGAAAATCTTCACTTTGTTTGTAGATACCATAGCCCCGCGGAGTGGTACGGCTTGAAAAGTTATTCACTTAATGATTGGAGGTTCCGGAATTTTTGTAAATAATTCATGTAAGACAACCGTCTGAAATGAAAGGCACCTACGGAATAGAACCCACAGAGATAGGTCCTTTGTGATACCCTTTAATTGATCCTTTCACCGCATAAGGCACGCTATCGCGAGTTTCCCGAGTTTCCAGTAATGTTGCATCCGCTTTCGATGCGAATGCATTCCGGTCGGTGCTCAGACGGGTGTGACGGTAATCCTTCATTATCTTTTCTTTCCCCGTGAAGTACGCACTTCAAATGAAAAACGGAAATCTTATAGGGAAAAAAATCGACCACGATTTCAGAAGGATGTGATGGGGTCTATTTTTTTTAAATTTATTTAGTGTATTCTATTTGCTCGATGTGAATTTCCCACTGCACAAATCCATCAAGCATCACGAACGGCCCTACGAAGCACTTCGTTACAGTACTCCCGGTTGCAGCATTGCACGGAGTTTGGAGTTCCCTTTTTTCTCCTATTTTGTTGGTTTTATTTCGTCATAGATTTTTCTCGGATCTACTCGATCTGAATCCATCTTGCAACAGGGCTCACCGCTACTGCAGTTAGCACATCGAAACGAACGTAAAGGTACCGAGCAAAACGGGTTTGGTGGATGATGTACTGGGGAAAAAGTATTTAATAAAAAAAGCCCAAACACACACACACATAGGCACGCAGTGCAAGGCTTGGATGCACGGGAAAATCCAAACTGCGGAAACAACAAAGTCCTACCCGATCCAGCCGCGAGGCTTTTTGTGCGGACCCGTGCCCACTCGACATTGCACTCGTTTGAGGCCACCAGCAAAACGCAGACATTGATGCGAACGATGCACATCCACCCCGCCATCCATCACGGGGAAGAGGTCGATGAGGACGACTGACTGGCGGAGAGTATGGTTGATGTTTTTTTTTTTCTCTCCACCAACTGCGACTGCAATAGAAGAAGTTTTCCGCTTATACATCCGCGGCCTTGCTTCCATCCGCCTTGTTACACGCCCCTCGAAACGTTGCCGAAATGCAGCTCCGCCAAGTGTGCGTCCGCGATTGATAGCTATCGTCGGTAATGATGATGACGTGGTGGAAGGGCATATAGTGGGAAGGAGGGTGGAGGCGGTGCACGGAGACGCTCGCACGGTGCGGGTTCAAAGGATCGGGGCCGGTCGGTCGGTAGGCGCGCAGGCAAAGTAAACAGAAAAATGCAATTTTTCCCATTTTTCTTGTGCGCCGCTCACGCTCGCGGGCAGCAGCAGCTGCTGCTGCAATCGACGCTCTGCGGTGAGGGTGAGCGGTGGATGGAAAGTTTGGTCGACTAGGAGGAAAAACTGCATTCACGTTCACCCTCGCTCGCTCGCTTACCGGCAGTTGTTTGTCTATCGTTTCCTCTCGTCCGGCTCGCGCTTTTCTTTTCTAACGCGTGGGAGAGATAGTGCCCTCTTTCTCTGTCTCTCTTTTTATGATGCTCTTCGTCTCTGTGCAATTCCACCCCGAAATTGCATAGAATTAAATGCAGTTTTTTCGGGTACGCGTAGGTACATAGAGAGACAAACTAACTGGTGCAACCGATGCACCAACAAGCCCATACGGTGCATGCGTACGCCTGCGGTATTTTTACCTGGCTTAGTAAGGATAATTTCTTGTTGGAATATAATGTGCTAATTAAATCAAAGTTTGGCACGATTTTGAACGATTTCTGGGATGCTGGTCGGGTTCTATCCAATTTTCCTGCTGATCTCATCCTGGAGAAACTCTATGCAGCCAAAAGAAAGCAAAACGATAAAACAAATGCAAAAGAAAGGCAACAAGATCATGGACTTATGATTGTTTATTTTTAAGCTTGTTTTATATTTGATCTTGTCTAAGGGATAGTGAATAACCACTAACAAGTTTTCTAGCTTGGTTTTCCAGCAAAAATTCGTTCCATGAAATGCCAATTGCCTATCTGCGAATCACGTTCTTCTAAATATTGCATTATAAACGATTTAATTGTAAGCCTTTATTGAATTTAACAACCGGTCTCGACGCTGACGTCGATAGCCTTTCAGCATCCAGTTGCAGCATCGACTGCAGTAGCGGCGATGCACCGCGAAGCGTGTAAAATATGATCGCCTAACAGAAAAGCTTCCTCCCAATTGTCCCATCACAACCTGTCGATCGGCAGGGAAAATATTGGTAAATCGGAAAATTCCCCAAGCACGAGCGTGTATGTGTGTAAGCACACTTTTTTCCTCACTGTTGTTGCTATGTATTGTTGTGTGAAATTTATATGTGCACCTACACAGGTGCACATGGCAGGGAGCGAAAGATAGAGAGGTCCGTAAATATCGCTTGCAGGGTGCAGGCGGTCGTAAATGCGATAGAAACACAGGACAGCAGCAAAACAAGCAGCCACAGAATGCTACAAAAAAATCGAGGAAAGCGTGGAAGGGAGGGGGGGGGGGGGGGGGGAAGAATTCGCGCGCTTTTTCCGATTTTCCACTCAGTGTTGATACGCAATTTTAGGATGTATGCTCTGGTTTCCCTCCCTCCCCGACCAATCCCACCCAAGTGTGTGCATACACATACATCGAAACAACCCGAAACAGTGCAGTGCAACGAGTGCGAAATCAGCAATACAATCGTAAAATTTCGAATTTCGGCCGACGCTCGCATCGGATTGACGTGCACCATCGAAGAACGTGCATATAGAAGGACCACGCAGTTGAGTTGTGTTTTTTATTGTGTAGTTCTTTATTCGATTTGTTTTTTTTTGTTCTCTAAGTTGTTGTTGCCTCGTCGTCGTCAGCGTCGGCTCGATCGTCATTTTTCTCTCCTCTCAGTTTTGATTATTTGCTATCCTTTCGCTTCCACGTCTGTACGCGCGAAACATGCTGGCGCTAGCTAGCCAGCTGTATCGGGCCGTACATACCACACCACCCCTTGGAGGAGAGGTTCGACAGAAAAAAACGGTTTGACTAGAAAAAAGAAACGAAACAAAACTCCCAACAACCCAACCACCACCCACTACAGCCTACATACATACATACAAATACACACACACACATGCTGGTCACGCGGGAATCCGTATCCGCGGGCGGCTCCTGTGTGCGTGGTCCCGTGTATACCATGCGTGAACGGGTACGGCTATGTGGGTGTCTGCCTGCCTGCCTGCCTGCCTGCCGGGAGGTTTATTTCCCAGGTTCAATACTGGGGTTCCACCGGCCACCGTGTATGTCCTCGCGGATGCAACATTTTTCCCTCGCGGTAGGCAACCCGCTGGGTGGGAGGCGCGACGGTCCAGTTTTTTCCGCCGCTTTTCACGAAGGTTTTTCTGACTTTTTTTTCGCGCGTTCACTCGCCGCCCAACGCGCTTTTTTTATTGCTGTTCGTTCCTCTGTTATGCTCGTTCCGTTCGTTCGGACTTTGGGAATCGCACATCGTACAGCGAGGGATGACGACGAGGACGACGTTCGGTTCTATATCATGCCCCTTTATGTCAGGTTTTTATTTTTTCTCGCTCACACTCTGGGCCGCATTTGGACCGGTTTTGCTCGATTCGATTGCTGTCCCCGGGTGCTGTACTGTACGTGTGGATGCGTGTGTGTACTGTATGTGGCCCATGTACGTGTGTATGTAATTACCCCCAGCGGTCAGTGTTTCTTTTTCCAGCCCATAATGACGCTCAGTCACGCTGTTCTAGCGTCGTTGTTAATACGCGTGTTATCGCCGTTCGTCGCGCGATGCCAAAATACCGGCGTCAAATTTCTTATTTTTTCCATTATAAGTAGAATCTCTCGATCTAAGAAACTTTTCTCGCTCTTGTCGGACTAAACAAAAGAAAAGCTTTCGGTGAAGAATTTTGGGTCATACGAAAAATCAAAACCAAAAAACGATAACATCATCATCAAAACGTCTCGGTCTCGTTCTGCAAACGCTCTAGTGAAAATGCATCCCATTCAAATGTGCAAACACCGTTTTCGGTACCGTGTCTTTGGCCGACCCCACCCACGGAAAATTCGTCCCACAAGTGCCACCGGGGGAGCAAAATTCTAACATCCCAAAAACATGTGTTGTGTCTCGTGGCGGTTGAAGAAAGTTTGGCAAATTGGCAGCCCGCGTGCAGTCAGTCGTCGTTGATTTGGAAAAGGAAAACAAACTCCATGTTCTCGTGTGTTCCGTGTCTGTCAGATTGCGGTGGAGCCGCTTCACAACGTGATCCAAGAACCCGCACCGTCCAAGACGTTGGATGCCGTTTTCTTGTTGGATTTGATAACCAGCTGCTCAGTTTCCTTCGCTCCTTAGTTGAACGTGTTTGTGTGTGTTTTACTGTCAAAGCGTATGTGCATGTGGTTCGGAATAAACCACATCTTGGTAGCTTTCAATAAATGTGCGCGAGCACGCGTGGTCAGCAGCATGATCATGGTTGGTGACAAAAGTGATTTGCCCGTTTGCTAAGTACTGCTCATTGCGATCAGTCACTCGAAAAGCATATCAAGCGCAATGATAGTGACATTACAGTGGTATGCGTTCATTCAGGCATTTTTGGAATCTAAGTTTGGTTGAATTTTTTAGAAGAAACACTTCGAGCTCTTCGAAAGAAAATGTGTTGTAAATTATTTCCTCTTCAAAATTGATCATCAAATTCAAAACCGTCAAGTACAATGATTCCGGAGCGAGTGACACACGTTATCGCAACCATCTGGTGAACAGCTCAGTCCATGTTACCTGTCGCCACATATGATACAACGAACCACGAGCAAAGCAGATTTCTTCAGCAAAAACAACACAAACCTTAAACCCTTCCCTGATCCAGGCGGGCCAGGATTAAGACGTGAGTGTGTCATCTGTAAAAAAATGCGTTCGAACGGCGACTATATGCTTTCGGGCTAGAACAACGAAAACGTTTGGAAAAATTTGTGACCGAAACCCTTTTGATCGACAACAGCTTTTATTGTGATCGGTTTTTGCTCCGTGAAGCCGTCCGTGTGTGAGAGTGAGCGCGTATTTTTTGTTTTCTTTTTTGTTGCATTTTGTTTTTCTGTACGCCTAATTTCATCCGGTTTCGTTGTACAATCGACTGCACACATTGCTGCTACCGCGTGACTCAAATGCACCAGACAAAGGAGTAAACACATGACCTTTTGCTTAGGTAAGCTTGCTATTGTTTATGGAATCTAATCAAATAGTTCTTATTTAATATTATGCGCTATGGTTAGCATCAACATCTTCCTGCTAGTTCTCCAGATTCAAGTGAATAGAGAAAAGTATTGAACACTTGGCTCACGCCCGAAGTCTCATGGAGGCGCCTGGTACTGTGTGTGTAATATGTGCGTATAATAGAACAAACAAATTGCTGAATAGTACTAAATGAATAATGGGGGACATGTTTTTATCATATGGAAAGCTCAATTTTTCTAAAATATTTCATCACGTCTTGAAAGTACCATGTTAATCAGATTCATTTCATGATAATTTCGGCGCCATGTGATAAGAGACCATTGATCATCAACATAGGTCTATGTTTATTGTTTATTGTATTAGAAAAGATTATGGATCATGATCATGAAATATCATGTGATGTTGTCATTCTTTAAAATATATTGTTTACATCTACTTTTTGGAATAAACATGTACTTTTTAAAAAGAAATGATGCATTATTAGCCGTTAAACTATAATGAATGTTAAAATAATAGTTTTATGGAATCATGTGTCGAACATAACACTTAAAATGTTTCGTACTTATGTGAAACTATCAAATTAACATTTGTATTGTAAAGATTTGATACTTATAGTAAGAACATTTTGAAATATATATATTATACATGTATGATCAAATGCTAAAAAAATGTAAAGGAAATAAATTTTAAAACTTCGTCATAATATCTACAATATCTAACTGTCACGCCGTAACAATCGCTCATAGGACATTTTCATGTGCAAGCGGATGGTCCACGGGACTTTCATCACCCAAACTCACATGATTTCGTGTGATCTATGTATCGGGGATGAGAGACATGATTAATTACATCAATTGTATGAAACAGTGAAAAAAATCAAGCAAAACATCACACAAACAAAACACAAAAGGAGAACTTCGTGTACGTACCGTGTAAAAGTCTACAGCCAAAGATTTGCTGCTAGGAAAATCTCCCGTGTGGTCTCCTGAAACTGGACAACGGTTCGTTTCGGCACATGTGCGCCATGACGATGTCAAACACGAGTTTCATTTCGACCGTCGGACTGGGCAAGAAATAGAAAGGTGTACGGGTGGAAGAAGGTGTAATGATTGCTAATACATAGAGAGGAAGCTAGTGCTAACACACCAGACGGCTCTTTGCGAAGGAAAGAGAAACGTTTAGTTCCGCCGTCTGAAACAACACGCCGGGTGATGGGAAAAGCACGAAAGAGGGTGGTTTGAACTGAAGCTGCGCAGAAAATAGAAAGTTTTAGTGATTCTAATGTGTACGCACCACTACCACCACCACCACCACCCCACCACCACCACCACCAAACGTGTGTAGGTGAAAGTGCACGAAGCCGTTTCCCCGTGCAAGGGAAAGAGAAAGTCATCCGAAACTGAGTGTGGGTAGTACATAGGGAGCGTGTTTTGGTGTGCGTGTGCGTACCGTTCCCGAGCAGAAAGGGGTGCGTGGTCCAGTTTTTCCTCCCTTCCAGAAAAACATAAGCCTTCGGGCTCGGGGTTAGATTAGGGAGGGAGATGCACCACCCAAACGTTAGATAGTTAGATCCGAACGAAGCGCACTGGAAAGAATTTCGCTAAAAAGTGTTCTGTGTTGGTGTGTTCATTAGATGGTACCGAGCAGACGGCCGTCTAGAGCGCATGAGCCAATTTAGGTCCCTGCGGCCTTCGGCGATATGCCGGAAAATCAGGGGTGAGGGCTAGTAGTAGTGTGCGTGCTTCACCGCATATTTGTGTGTCTTCTCGGTAACCCGCTCGATCCGAACAAACCGAAGACGGTCGGTCGGACACGGTGAGTGCCTTTCTCGCACCGCTCCAAAGGTTATGTACTCGTCGTTTTTTCCGGCCTAGCTCTCTCTCTTTCTTTCTCTGTCTTTCTCTAGGACGCAGGAGCTCACCAACACCAGCACCACAGTGGAGACACCGGAACGGTGGAAAACGGAAAAGCCCCGTACCAGACAAACAAGCCCCGGAAAGGAGGGCGGGAAAGTGTGAGCGTTTGTCTGCACTTTCTGCGTTGGAACGAAAGGGACCGACCTGGGTCGACCGGACGCAAATGGTCCGGCTTTTTCTAATGATACCGATGCTGCCATGGCGTGCAGGGAATATCTGCCGCCTCGAAAACGCAAAGCACAGCGCGTCGCTCGTCTCCCACGTTGGGTCGCTGGGCACAAAAAGGAAGGAATGCTTTGGCGCGCGCTCCCCAAGGTTCTCAAGTCTGTCGTCGTCAGTCGTGAGCCAAAAGTCGGACGAGATTGCTGCAAAATTAAAAACATCTTCGGTTTGCGCGCGGTTTGCAAAGCACGGAATAAAAACAAAACTAGCGAAAACGACAGCGAAAAAAACAATAAAATAAAAAATATATATAGATGCATGAAAATAACAAAACTAAATGAAAATAGGCTTGTCTGTGAAAGATCGTAAAATAAAATACAATATAACCAACAACCAGGATTATTTGTGACAAATTTGTGTGACGTAGTGGAGTGGAGTGCATTTTGCGTATTTTTGTTACGTTCATGATCCGGTTGTGATCTGTTCCAAAAGTTTTATTGGATGCCCAACAAATTTTGGATTAAACCAAAACATATGACAAATTTGTTCACTTGCCTAGCGACACAAAAAATACCAAAACCTGTAGTGATCTGTGTTCATAATTATTAGTCGCATAAGCCAATTGCTTAACAAGCGTAATTTGTGACTATAATTAAGTCCAGCACAAGAAAAACAAGTGAAAAGAGTGCATCTCGAAACGATATAAAGTTTGGCAAAGGATGAGATGGAACAGAGACAGAGAATGTGTAAGAGACGATTACCCAACCAGAAAAGGAGAGATAGAGCAATTCGATGCGAAGGAGAAGACAATCCCAAAGAATTCGAATCGAGGAGTTCATCTCAAGCAGTTCAGTAGCTTGTCATCCACCCCCTCCCCAAAATGCTTGGCCACCCGGCAACAACCTGTAATCGTACACTCGCGCTCACTCGCCGCCACTCGGGCTCTTTTATATGTATTATTATATATTTCTTCAGCCTCAGCGCCGAAGGGTTGGTGGGAGGTGGACATCAAAACCACCCCTTCGAGAAATTTTCTCTATATAAAATTTAGTGTAATTTTCTTCTTCGGCTAAATATTTACCCCTTCCGTCGCTTTTCCCGCGACACGCTCCCACCCGCACATGTCCTAATGTGCGCACGAGAAAGGCACGCGCGTGTGCGAGGGTGTACGTGCTTGTAGGTGTGTGCAATTGTGTGCGTGTGTATCTGTGTGGCTGCTTGTAGCGGAGATCTCCTTCGGAGAAGTTCGGCAGCAAGACGAAGACATCGCTCAGTCCGCCGCAGTCCGCGTCCATACCGACATAGCATCGGAGCGTCGTTCTCCGCCCGTGGTCACGTAGTCCACCCACGGTTTCCCAAGGATTTCTGTGAAGAATCTTTTCGCTCCGGGTTTTTTTTTGCGGGAGCAACCGAGACAACACGATAGGAGGGACGGTACTAGGAGTGGTTGCGAGTGTCCGTGTGTGTGAGGTGAATGGGTGGTGGGATGGTGCTCTAAGGATCGTGCTCTGGCTGCTCTGGTTCCTCAGGACGAGAGATCACGGCGGGCGAGATGCGAGGACGTGTGGGGACGATTCTCGAAGGCGAATGCAAAGTCTTCGGAACCATCCTCCGAGCATACTTCACCTTCGGTAGAGTGTTCGTCGTCGTCATCGTCATCGTCGGCATCGTTTGCCGTGGTCGTTGTCTTCGAGAACGAGAAGCTCGAATCGAACGGAAGGAGTTAGTTGTGGTGCAAGTGAGATAGAGCGGTGACCGGTCCTAAGGAGTTTGGACTGTCGGACACTTAACACCCCGTATTATCAGTTGGACTCAAAAACGCTAGTACCACATCTAACTCGGCTCTCTTACGGTTCGGACGCGGTGCAAGCAAAGCGCCCCCGGGAAAAAAAGATTCCGTGTAGACAATTTTTGGATCGCTCAGAATAAAAATCTAAATCGCATCTACAGCCACAAGGCTCGCGTAAAGTTTAAGACAGTATTTGCAAGCAAATAAAACAAAATTCCCAACCAAATCCATTCTCTTTCAACAACCATAGGCAGTACTACCAGAATCAGATCAGCAGCAATAGCAAAGCATAAAAAAATCAAGAAGTAGTAGCGGCAGCAAACCAACAAAAACCAGTGACACAATCATTGTGCAAAACGAAGAAGCCATACCCAAACAAAGCAAACCAAACAAAAGGAAATAAAACGGTGTTTTACAGTGACGGAGAAGAAGCGAGAAAAAGCGCGCGTAAATATACAACCCTAAAATACAGCACACAATAACAGCATAGCAGAAATCGAAACTCAGCTCAATCTACACTCAGTGCTCGGAGCAGCGAGAAAAACAACAGAAACACAACCACGCACCAAGGACGGAATTGGGCATCCTTGGAAACCGACATCATCTCGCGAAAAGCGTGCGAAAACAACACCACATCGAAGCAATAGTTTCGAATCGGATTTTACCACCACCCGAAGAGCCAGTGTTCGTGCGTGTACTTAGTGAGATAGTGAGTGAGCACTTATCGAGCGGCAGCACCCCACAATCGCCGTGTTGTATCTGTGAAGACCAGTGTTTGAAAGCAAGCGAATAGAAACGTGTGTAGCAGCAGTTCACGAGCTGCACGTAAAGAATGTTCCGCATCAACAACATCCCCAGTGCCGGAACGGATTCGTCGACCATCCTGCCATCGCAGACCGCAGCAACGCAACATCAACAACGGCAGCGAGGCTCTGCGTAATGGTTTGGATGCTGGCGTTACACCACCATCATCATCGAACGTCGAGTCAGTGTTGCGACGTTGAAGAAAAAGTTGTTCTTGGTTTTGACCCAACATACATACTACCATCACTTTACAATGCATTTCCGTTGGAACTTTTTCGTTCGCTCGGTGCGTACCATTATTAAGCGCACCGGCCAGTAAACAATAATATAAAACGACTATATTAAAACCGTGTGTGTGAAGTGTTCTGTAAGAAGACAGCAGCGTATCGAAGGCGGCAGAAGACTCTTGTAATAAGATTATTGTATAAAGGCTAAACATATAAACTATATCAACACAACTATATTTGCATTACCGTAGTACCCATTCGTGTAAGACGTTCGGCGTAAAGGTATCGGGCGCGTTTCGAGTGTGGATAGAAAACGCGCCGTTACCGAACGTACTGCACATTCTGGCTAGAACTTAGGCTAGAAGTCAGTGGAAGAAGCAAAGGGACATCGTGCGTGGTCGGTGTTCGAACAGTGGCCAGATGAACAGCGAGCCAGCTCAGTGGGATGGTATGTTCCGCGAGCGCAGCCGGCCGATCGGATTAACCGTGCACTAACCAACAGCACCATGCCGATGTTCTCCTTGGTCTCCAGCGATTGGAAGAGGCCATGCAAGCGTTCAAATTGCGTTCAAAGGTTGCGAATTAATGTGCACCACGTTGGTGCTGGGGTCCGCGTGCCCGTGAGTGAAAAATTATGTGAAATATATCTAACCGCCAACGTGCACAACAAGCGTCGTCGTCGCAAGAAGCAGCAGCCGGCGGTGTGTGGCGTTTGATCGACCCGCAGCTGCTTCAAGTTTGAAAACGAAACCCTAAACCAAAAACTCTACCCAAGTGGCAGCGGGAATGATCCATCGACACTGTCCCGGCGTACCACCAGATCGTACGGAACGGAACGAAGTTGTTGTCGTTTTTGCGGTGGAGTAATTGCGAAATTGCGCATACAGAATCATGTTATTTCCCCACACGCCGTCGCACCGACACGGTCGCCCCGAGGACGTGCGGCACCCGCGGTAGTGATGCACACGTGTGTCTGGCCGCGTGGCGCGTGTGTACTTTCCGTTGGAGTTGAACCCCCCCTCCGAAGAAGCTTTAGTTTCGAGTAGCTGCATACTCGAGCAATTTTTTACTACTGCAAAAAGCCATACTACCGCCCAGGGTACAAACCTCGATCCTAGGACCCCGGGGTCGTTGCGCAAAACAGCGACACTAGGGCGTAACAAAACATCACCTCCGAATTATGGTCAAGAAGTGAAAAGCGTGTCGCGACGCGGCATCGCGCATTGTGAGGAAGCATAAATGTGGGATTAAATTACATCAGAAGAGGAAATAAACGCGCGAAGATAACAGTCTGCGTGGCAAAGCAAGCAACTGCCACATCGTCGAAACAGTGCTGAACAACACAGCGAAGTTCACCATCAAATCGAACAATAGTGTCTCCGACGAGACCAACGAGTGATGTTTCTTAGTGTAGAGCATGAGTGTGGGTCGCGAATTGTGTGGAGCTGTTAGAGTGGAAAGGATAATGCAGTAATGCGCCGAAACAAAACACTGAAATGTGCGATTTGCTGTGCGGTAGCAACATAATATGCAAACATAGTGCTTAGAACGACTCGCGGGATGAGAACTCAGTTGGAAGCGAACGACTAGCCCGAGTCCGATGTTGAGGGTGAACAAACCATTCCAATACATCTTGTAAGTATTGGGCCGTGCGGAAAACTTACCAGCTTACAGTGCTTACGAGTGAACGGAAGAGCGAAAAACAATCTTCGGTCCTCAATTACGTATGTGGGCCCTGTGGAAGTGAAGTGAAGTGTGAAGTTTGAACGCAAATTTACTAAAAGTGGCCACCGAAGTTTGTTGCAACGCGCGTTCGTTGTATGGTGGTAGTGGTACGGAGTGCATAGTGTTGTATGTGTGAATCCATGCCCGTTACAAGTGAAGAAAGGACAGCCAGTGACTGTGCAGTGCAAGTGTGCGTGATAAAGTCTATTTACCACCGGTACGTGCTATGTCACAAAGCTAACAGGTGATCATTCCTCATCCTAGCTATACTCGCGGTCATCTACGACGCATAAATCGCATCGGTTAAGACCATCCAGGATTTCTTCTTCATTCTTTTTTATTCTTTTGCGGCTAACGAAACGGCCCGCGACAGTGCCTTGTCCGAGTTATTGGGGTTACTTGTTCGAGTTGCTGATGCCGTGTTACCGGTGGGCCTGAATGGTTGAGCTATAATCCGATCCTTTAGGTTCATCGGTTCAGGCATCAGTCTTTGGAAATCCGGCCAGCAAGATGGCAGACAGTCTTCTCTGTTCGCATCGACCGGATGAACGTATAGCTGTTACTGTTCGATCGTAAACGAAGAAGATCGTCTTGCGCGTGAAAACCGACTCCTTGCGGAAAACTTTTGGAAATAACCGAAAATCAACCCAAAACACCTAACTTCGACTATTCCTGGTGGCTGCCAGCGGGCCGGATGGCGATCGGTGTATCCTGTGTCGCAATTGCGACATTTCAGCACACCTTACTGGTCTCGGCTAGAGAAATTGTCCTCTATCCACGTCATCGTTATCCTCATCGTGCTGCTCGCGCCGCAATGTAATCTCACCGACTACGTACGCATCGTTGGCATCATCGAGGTGTTGGTGGTAGCAGTGGTGGTAGATGGGCACAGCAGCATTTATCAGTATCGTCGTCGCAAAAGAAGAAAAAGAAGAAGGAAGTATCGTATGAGGAGGAAAATCGTTCACGGAGATGGTTAAAAGTCGCGTTAAAGTTGAAACCGCACCTGAAAAAGAAGAAACAAAGAAGAAAAGAAGAAAAAAAATATGTTACATGAAGAAGAAACCAAACATGAAGAAGCAACCAAACTGTGATATCAATGCATACCTGTACCGAAAGAAGCAATATGCAAAGAAGAAGAGAAGAAAATTACTTTTGTTAGTGTGAACGGTTCCCATATGGTGATGTATCATTCAAGAAAAACAAAAAAAACAATGCTAACGAATTTTGTCAAACAACCGTTAAACGTTTATTTTCCTTATCACACTAATTGGAAAAGTTCGCGGATGAATCGCGTTTTTTGTGTTCTAAGCCATCAACGCATTTATTTTCATTTCCTAAGCCAAAACACGAAATTTCCCCTTTGGGAAATTTTTATATACCCTGCAATGTATGCAATGCGCATAACATTTACGCTGTGGTTTCGTAACCCGACGCTAGGTGGCGCTGCGACTATGCGCTGAACAGCGAGGGATAATTCGGAATTCGGTTTATTGTACCTAATTTTGTTTTATTTTTATTTGTTTCACCGACAAAATAGCTACGATTATTTCAAATTCCTTTTTAATCCTATTTTAGTTATTTTTCTGCTAATGCATAGTCTCAACGTGTCATTGCCAAAAATCACTAATGTGTTCTATGGTTGTTACAGATACTTCCACAAAATATTACCGATATTCGACTCCAGGCCGAGAATTACCACTGATGTCAGGTGAGTGTTGTTTACAAGACTTTTTCTATGTTATGTTGATCGAATAATAGTACACGAACGCTACAGATCAATCAGAATACTTTAAATAGTACGCGTATCGCAATTTAGATCGCTTAATTTAAAAAAAAAACCAACTAGCGTTAGAATCTGATTGCTTTGAAATTCGTGAATAATTCGTGAAGAAACGCTGGAACCGCTATCACTTTATCAACTCGCGTCATCTTAGGTATACTGTTCGTTTGAGCTTCACTTAGCTGCAATCAATTGCATCTAGAAACGGGGACACATTTTATCCAAAGTTTGCTTCACATGTTAAACCGGTTGGGGTCACCGGTTAAACGAGTCCGTACCGAAACATCACTTTTCATATGAGAAACAGTATAGGAAAAACAAAAAAAAACCTAACATTATGTTGTCGTCAGTTCCTCGAGAAGACAAGCCTCGAACGCTGTCGGGCTCAAACCTTTCACTCCGAGTTCTACTACACATCATTCCACCCACTAACACACCGACACGGATACATGTGATGCACTCGATGACAAGAAATAAATTATAAACCACTATGTTATCGTATTTTCCCGTAACTGGCATTGCACCTTTCGCAATTGCAGGGAGGAGCGTGGTTTTTTTTTCTTCACTCACCACGATAATCACAACTGCACGCGAATGTGGTGCGCTGTTGGACGGGTATTTTATTTTTTCCTAATATTCATATATATATATATAAGCTCACACTGCACCCTTCATCCGCTACCAACGTGTGGACCGGGTTTCAGACGCGTCGCGATCGAAATATTATTTGTTCGAAAAAATAGCGCAACCATTTCTTCGCCCTCTGCTACCGTAGCATGCGATGACAGGTTATGTGTGATATGAAACACTCGGTCGATAAGAAGAAGAACCACCGAGCGATGGAAAATGCTATCATTATCAACGCCCAATTTCACCTTCTTTTGCACGATTTATGTATGTTACGTACAGGCCAAAGTTGCATCGATAATTGTGTACCATGTGCATAGCACCGATTTTGATTGTTTCGGAGTGTTGCTGGTTGCGCTCGAAATACCCCAAGAAAAAGACCCCAAGCGTGGCTAAAGAAATGAAATCTT
>JXXB01019779.1:0-11138 GCA_000956275.1 Anopheles koliensis | reverse complement strand
CGTTCCCACAATCATCCGTCTGTTGATTATTAACTATCCGAGATGAAAATTGGCACAGCGAGCGGTTAGACCTTCGGGCCGGTTGTTGGGGTGCATTTTGCAACCGTGATCTAAACTCGCTTAAAACACCCCATAAGTGGGCTGTAAACCTGTGTGCCACGGTTAATCCACCGAAGGTTTTCACCCGCAAACGCATTTGCATTTTCTGCAGCATAAAACGCTGCGTCCAGCTGGTCGGTGCGTGACCGTGAAAGTGTAAACTGGTGAGTGGAAGTACTGGTGTGCGTACTAACACAACCTTCGGGTGGTGGGAGACTGTGTACGCACATGTTTGCCTGTTCCCATATCGATCGAGGGTAATCTAATTGCATTAATTGCCATGCCTATCAACGATCGATGCTTGCCGCAGCATCTCTATGACGGTGGGAATTACAAAAAAAAAACGTTATGTTACAATGCAATAGCACAGTTCTTTCTCATACGTCGATATCCCTTCAAACGGATGATGATTCCAAGAACATGCTATTGATAAGTAACACAATCGATGGATGAGTCAATTAAAAATGATTTCAAGAAATTGCTCGCTATTCTGTTCGATTATACGCATGATTATTTTTTTCTGTTCAATTATACACGCGAAGATGATTTTTTTTGTATCGAACGATATCAAAAAAACAATTACAATTCTTTAAAATGCTTCAAGCGTCAGATTTTTAGGCTCAGGATGAACTTGTTATGAAAATCGGTTCAAAACATGATCCAGTAAAATCATAATTTCTTCCCTCCAGTGAAATATAGCAGCCATGTATATAATGAAATATAATTATAAAGCAGCCAGTGAAATATAGCAGCCAAATTATAATGAAATATAATTCAACTATCACATGACAAACTAACGAGGGATGTTGGTAAAAAAACGATTTTGATGTGCAAATCATATTGAAGCACGATTTGATTGCAAAAAACTATCTATCGTAAGCTAATATTGCGCTGATTGCACATAAACTTCTTCAAACCACGGAGTGGTGTGATATGATAAAAAAAAGAAAAAGTTAACCAAACAACATCAACCGAACCGACAGATAATTGATCAAGTTTCACAATCGATAGCCCGGGCTGCGTTTGGTGACGAAGCGGACGCACGTTCGGTGGCAATTAATTTCGCTTCACACGGTCCGCTATGTTGGTAATTATTTTCACTAAAACCATAACGTCCGTTTCCATTTCAGCGGTTTCCGTGCAGTGTCCCACCAGCGCAAACAACCGATCAAGCTCATTATCACTTCCCAAGTCCACAGCAGTGGTTGGGCGGTAAATAAACAAAACGCCCGATTTGGGGCTTTGCTAGTTAAATTGATTCTATATTCACATTGTGGTCTGAAGGCTAACCAATACCTCATTTGCTGACACTTTTTATTAACAGCAGTAGAAAACATTTACGAATATGGTTTACATTTTTTGGGTTAATCTATTAAAATCAATGTGTAACGTATGTTAGAAGACCCTCGTATCGATGCTCACCAAAGTTTGGCTGCTGCTCGGCTAGAGAATACAGCCCACCAACGTTAAGGTTGGGATCTATAAACTGGGGCTGTTGAAAATAAAAGTGTTGTGGCTGCTGCTGCGGCTGCTGCTGCTGCTGCTGTTGAAGCTGTATGAAGTCCCCAATTTTGAACCGTTGCTCCGTTACTGCACTGTACGGAAATGCGTTAGCGATCGTTTTGCCTAATTGCACCGCAGCGAGGTAAGAACTTTACGTAAGCGGGACGCGTAATTTTTGTCGCGTAAATAACCAAGATCACCACTAACTGCTGGCTCGTTGTAACTGGGAGGGAAAAACGGAAGCGGACGTTTTTCTAGCGATCAGCTGCAAGGGGGTTTGCTTTCTATCTTGTAGATATTTCACTTTTGACGAAAACGCAATTTGTTTTTTTTATGAAAACGATTTTTTTTAAACGATCTATCTTTGGTGGATATTGTTTTGCTTGCTCTTTTACTCCTTCCTAACAATCAAGCATCGATGCAATCACACACTTGCTTTCACTTGTAACACTTATATGCAAAACTGCTTCACAATCGCATCACCAAAAGGAAAACATTATTTTTTTCTAAAACCTTCCTCTACCGTTTCTTCTTTCGCATAGATTTTTCTTCACCAACCAACTACTGGACGTGTACCCCTGCAAAGCAAAATGATAAAAAAAAATCACGGATAAATACTCGGGTTCCTTGGGCGGGTACTTTCGACAGGAAACACTGAATGTTAACACGCGTTTTGCACGTAGCTGCACCGCCAGAGTATCCATTTCCCAATGCACACCACTACACTGTCACAGTTTGCTGCTACATTTTGCAACATTTAATAGCCCCAGGACGAAGAGACGGGTAATGACGACGACGACGACGACCACAACGGTTGATCGGATAATGTTACAGCAGGTCGGTAAGACCCGACACGAAAGGCCCTATGTTTGGCCCACCCATGTGTCCGTCATGCACGCCTTCCAACTGATAGAGCAATTATAGGTCTCTTTTCGCAAAGGGAATGTGTTAACTACGCTGACCTTTCTTTAGGAACGGATTTTCGAAACATAAAAATTCATTCCGAACCTATTGCATATTCTAACCAACTCTTTACGGTAAAAATGTTCACATTTTTTATAGCGCAACATCCTTTCAACAGCGAACAGTTATCATCGAGTGTAACAAAAACAAAAAAAAACACATCATGCTACAAACAAGCACCCTCCAACAGCCCATTCATTCATTGTGCCTCTTTTACAGCACCGGTGAAAGATGTTTCACTTTTCCCACCGTACTATGTGCGAAAGAGTAAAAAAAAACCAGCATCAGAAACAGCAAATTTAGCCATTTTTCTACAATCCATGCACTTTTATGCTAGCGTGATTTTTTTCCGGCGTTAGTGGCTTTCTGCACAGCTTTGCAAAAAAACCAGAAAGGCAGCGGGAGCAGGCAGAAAAGTGAATCGCACGGGTGAAAAACCAGCCCCATTCACTGGCTAGGTCACCTGTGCGAAATGTTGGTTGGCTGTGCCATCTGGTGGGTCGGTGGGTCAGGTGAGACCGTAGTTTTTTTTTTTCATTCTCAACTCTTTTTTACTTCGGTGACTATAATTTACTAATGCAGCTGCTACCTGGCCCCGCCAGACCTGCTGACTAGCTTTGGTCGTTTTTCCACCTTGCCAACCTTGCGACCAAGAGCGACAGTTTTGGGGTGACTTTTTTGCCCTCCTTTGCAATGGGGTGGAGGAGCATTCGTTTTTGTTGTTGTTGTTGTTGTTGGTGTTCTGGTGGGCTCGGTAGCTTCACCGTGCCAGTCGGTATTGTGGTTAAACAAGGTGGCATAACGAGGTTTTACCGTAATTGAGGCTTGGCCTGGTACAAAGAAGCATTTGTTTGTGTTTTACTTTTGGGAGTTTAAATAGAAAACTCTTTAACAAGCTGTTTGAGTGGATTTAAAATCATGGTTTTTGAACAACACCATGAATATTTCAAAATCACTTTTAGTTGAATTTAATTTCAAATTTAAATGAAGGTAATTGCAAAAACATCCAACGAACACGTCGTATGCGCACGGAACCACACACACATTCGAGTACAAACACATATTCCGAGACGGATCGCATGAGCAATTGATCGATCGAAAAATTCACTGTGGACACCGTCAATTGCACGTTTGCCAATCGGCCCGTGCGACCTTCGCGGAAGCTTCGATCTGAAACTGAATCGATTTCCGCCGAATCAAGCGCCCCGTGTGCCACCCACACCGAACCGAACGGTGATGTTGCCGCTAAGAACCGTTTTTGCGCCCCCAAGGAGAGGGTGAGGAGGGGGGGGGAGGTTGGTAAAAATAATAATAATGCGACAACAAACGAAGCGGCTTGTTGAATTGCAACCCTCGGATATGTCGTGGGTGCTGCGGTCATCATCGTCATCATCATCGTCGTTGTCGTCGTCGTCGTCGTCGTCTTAGTGATCATCATCGTCGTTGTCGTCGTCGTCGTCGTCGTCTTAGTGGGGATGATTATTCCACGTTTCACATCAAGCCTCCAGCACGGGACCGCGTGTACGCCCGTGTGCGTTTGCTAACACGCTTGCTAAGCACGAAACACTACCACCACCCACTAGAACGAACTGCTACGCGGTTTCTACGCGGTTTCTCCACTGCACAGCGCTCACACACACATGGTTTAATTATTATAGATTCTTTTTTTTCTTTCTCTCTCTCTTTTCCGTTCCACCACCTTGCGTTGCGTTTTGCGGGTGGGTACAAAAAATACTACCAACACTAGATTAGCCCGTGTGTGCCACCGGGTAACGCAAACCCAACCGATGGGGCTGAGAGAGGGTGGTTCTGTACGAAACACTACTGTGCGACAGTGGGCGACGCGCGGCGCGAACTTGTAACAAACGGCGAGGGTGTTGGGGGGAGAGGAAGGGTACGATAACTACGGCGATTACACACACGTGTGGTGGACGACTGGGGGGGACGCGGAGGCTGGTGTGTGACACGACACGAACGGTGACGGAGTGTGCTGACGACGTGATGCTAAAAACCAGCTCGGCCTGCTTCGTTCGGTGCGATTTTCCCGACTGCTGAACTGAAACTGAACAACGAACTCGGACGGGCACGACGAAAACAGTGGTGGTTGCCTGCGCGTTCATGGCGTCCATCCCCGTGCCATGGCACACGAGAGCGCGAGAGAACGCGCGCGTGCGGTGAGAGCGTGTGGGAGCGCGCGTGTTCTTGCACGCGCGAGAGCGATTCCCCGAAGCCGGAGCAATGAGAAACGAACAAAACCGTTTCCGAAGCCGACGTTCCGACGTATTGTTTTCCAGCATTCTGCTCCCTTTTTGGGGCCTCCCACGCTTCGGTGAGCGATGTGAGCATGGCGAGACAGGGAGAGTGAGACTAACACTGTTAGAATTTGGTGGGAAGAACAGCATACTGCTCTCGAATATATCGGAAAAACGTGGGGAAAAACTTCAAATATTGAACGACTTGAAACAAATATTGCAAAAACTATACCGAAAAAGCAAACTGTTAGTTGTTTCTTTTCCTGCAACAACTCTGGGAACAGGTAAATGCAAAAATGTGTGAGGCATTTTTAAAACCACAATTCAAATACACCCCGTGCTGAAGTCGCTCTCGTGCTCAGCTGATTCGTTGATGCGGGAAAGTTCACTTCATGAGTGGTGTAATTTATTCACGCGAATGAACGAGCCAAAGAGAGTGAGTGCTTCTGCAGATGAACATCGAAAATTATGTTGCAATAGTTGAGCTAGCAAAAAATGTATTACATGTATTAAGTATTAATTAAGTACCATCAAGCACCCTAGAGTAACTTCAGTCAAGTAATTTTGAATTGTATTTTTAAAAATGTTTGCAAAAATACTTCAAATTAAATAAAAACAATTAAAAACGTGTCGGCATATGAAACATAATAGGATCTTTTCATAATCATAGTAAATTATGCATTATACATTTCTTCCACGCATAATCTCAACAAATATCATCACAACAACCTGTTTTACACGACCCAATCGGACTCTATGCCTTCGCGAAGCGTACCAATGCAATCATTTCTCAGCTGTGCAACTACAAACACGATGCAAATTGCACATCGTGTTGTCCCCCTTCCCTTGTCTACCAAACCGAGCAACGACATGCGAACCACGCTTTGCAAAGCTAGATGAAATAGACGTATCAAACTGTCCACGAGAAATCGTGCTTCCGAACACAAAGTGTCCGGACCGTGTCGTGGTCAGTTTTAAGCAACCCTCTCCGGTTTGAGTGATTGCTACACGATGGTCGGTGCTGCTGCCGCTTCCACACTACATTAACCTCGCACCACGCTGCTCACGTGGCGCTCAGATTGAATTCAATCGAGTAATTTGATCGCCCGTCTAATGGGGCCCGACTCGGATGGGCTGGTGGGTCCGTAAAATTGTAAGGTTTCCCGCTTGTACCCGCTGCCAGCTCGCCTGATGTAGCAATTTCTGTTCCGATTTCGAACTCCAGGCTCATAAAAGGTTTGCCTCGAACATAGAAAACGGGTCCGTTAAGAATTGGCTCTCCCGGGGGCGGAAATCAAAAACAAACGAAACCCCAAAACTTCAGAGCGTGCGCGCGCAAAAGAGCCATAGTTAGTTTGGATTAAATAGTGGTCATTTCCGTGCCTCGGAATGATACGATTTTCATAGAAAACGAAAGATGTACGTATGTGTGTGTGTGTTTTATATTTCGCTTTTGCTTTTGGTGTAGTGTGCGATCGACAGCAACAACAAACCGGAAGATAAACATGCCCAATTAAGCTTGCACAGGTTCGTCGCTTGAGCCGGCACCAAGTCACTCGTACCGAAATCGGTGAGAATGAGCGCGATCTTATTCTCATTTGACAGTTGTCTCGATCGTGAGCACGCTCGCAGCAAGTGAACGTGTACAGAACGAAACGAGGGCAGTGACAGGAAGGGAGGGTTGGTGATGTAACCATGCGTCTTCCACCTTTCCCATTCAGCATCTGCTGCTGGCCGGCGCATTATTTCTCCAACCAACACACAACCCTCCCGTCCAATTCCATCACGTATGATTCACACGAGACGTGAGACAGAGTGAGCTGCCTCACTCACTCACTCACACGCGCCGCAGTGAGTGGTGCGGAAACACCAAAATGAAGAAAAACAGACGATAAAGAGACACCGTGAAAGCGAAGCGGCGAACACAACAAAACCCTACACATCGAACCGTCCGTCGTACGAAAGCGGATGAAAACGGAGGAACGAAGTAGAGTGAGATTATTCTTTTGCAGGTTCGTCTGTTGCGCGCTGTGCAATGCTGGTGAAACGGTGCCGATGACGAAAGAACCTCGGGCGGGGAGGATGCGAGTGCTCGGGCACATCGGCGGGAAGGAACGGTAGGAACGGAACGGCAGGAAGTCACTTTGCTCAGGTGCTTTTCTGTTTTCCTTCGCTTGTCCGGGCGCTGCAACTGACGGCGGTGGCCGTCCGGTGCGTGTTTTTAACGAGCTCGCGGCCGCAACAGCTGCTGGTACAGGCTCTTACACGATCTTGCCGTCTCGCAGGGTGAACAATTCCAATGCGGAAGCTAATCGATTTGGGCTGAGAATGGTACAGGTGGATCTTCACGTACATTCAATCGCGTTCGAAACGAAGGAAGAATGTAGACACAAGTAGAAAATGAAAGTGGTAAAGCTGACATGGATTCCTTGCTGCTCATGCTGATGATCTAAAAGACAGTTGGGCGATGAAATGTGTTTCTCGGTTCAACGAAAATTGTATTCCAATACAATCTAAATTCCACCACCCATGAACGGCCCTTAAAACATTCTCAATGACGCCACCCTAACCAACAAAAAAAACCATAAACTTTCTCAAAATTTTCGTCCTCGGTGTACCACAAACTCAAAACAAACGCTACAACAAACAGGAGAGGGCTCCGCCTGCTGCTCTGGGGAAATGTTTCGACAACTTTAATTTGTCCACCGAGCGTACATACATATGACGGCAGCCAGGGCCACAACCGGCAGCAACTCGGCCCGACCCTGGCGACAGATGCTCCTCGATGGCTCATGTTATGATTATGACTTTTTTTTCTCCACCATTTGTCCCCTTCGCTTCCACCGGCGATCGACATTGCACCGTACCGCGAGCACGACGACGACAGCGACCAATCGCTCGACCAATGTCCTTTCGCTTCGTTGCACTTCGTCGGTGTTGGGTCCTTCCTGTGGCCGGGAAAAACTCACTCACACACTCACACGTGCCCACATGCTGACCTAACCAGCGCATGCATTTATCTCCGTCGTCAGCTGGAGAATATTTCATGTTTGTGAAGTGTTTTTTTGTGTTCGTGTTGGTGTTTTTGCCTGCGAGAACATCAATTTCATCTGCACCATAAAATCGGCATCGATGGGTTTTCGGTGAAAAGAGCAATCTACTTGAACGTTTATTCAGAAATTGCTCCTTTTCAACAGAAGCTTTTTAATTAAAATATATACTTTGACGGTGGTTTATGCGAATGTATTGAAATGTTTCGTATCGCCAAAATTTGAACAAGTACAAACTCGACCAATCAAAAGAGCGTTTTCACTCAAATACTTACCATTCACACTTCAACCAAATTGCTCGGGTACTGATCCCAACCCGTCCATTGCCAATTGTTCCCACGATCGTGAGAATGAAAGACAAACGAAACGAAGCGAGCAAAGCAAACGCGAGCTCCTAAATCTTTCCCCACCCCAGATCTTAACATCACCTTGCGTTAAAAAAACATACACACATTTACCAGCTCCAAAGAACTGTAGTCCAAGCTTTTCTCATTTTTCGGAGCAACTAACATGGCTCAGCTAAACTCCGCTACTTTCCACGGGCCGATTAGATCCACGGACGCGTTCCGTTAGCGGCAGTGCGGCTGAAGAAAAAATATAAATTATACCAGCTCCAGTTTCGAGCCATCAGCTCAAGTTGGTCATAAAAATAGAGATTTCAACCCATTTCACCCCAACGTTCCTGTGGGCAAATGGTCGCGCCCAATTTCTCGACAGCAGCTCCCAGCGAGCATAAATCTTGCTGGCTCCGTGAAAAATGAGCCAACCGGGCTCGAATGCGTATGCGAAAAGAAATCAAAATAAACCCTTTCCAGTGCTCCAGTTTGCGTGATGCCGCATGGTTCCCATCGGCTAGCTTTTGCCGCATCACAATGATCGAACGGTCAATCACCTGTCTGGGATTGCTCGTTGTTCATTTCGTTTGATTCATCTTGCCTCACCGGATTCGCCAGATCAGGTTGATGAAGTGAGAAAGTTTCGTTTGAAGACACGTACCATTTTTAACTATTTGTGCAGTTTAAGGAAAACACACGACCAAGATTGGACGGTCTAAAAAATTGTGGGTTAAATACGTTTTAAATTTAGATCTTTGTCAAATCATAACAAAATTAGTAAATTTAACAATCGTCCTATAATGTTTAAAAGAAAAACCTTAAACTTAAGATATCTCTCTCTCTCCACAATCGACATTTTATGGAAGTTCTTCGACACTCTCTTATAGAAACGTATCCGTTGCGCCATAAAAAAACGACCCAAATCGAAATAAAATTATCTTCCGTTCTGGGACGCTTTAGCAGCACCATCGTACCCTCCGCTAATCGAATGCACCTCGGTTCTCTCATCTTGCCCTGCGTACAAATTCTTAAGCTACTCCCGAAGCAAAACTAGGTACCGGCACGAACCGACACGAGAAAAAGAAACACATCACACACGTACAGGATGGAAAAAAAGCAAAAAAAAAAGGAACCCCTCTTGTTCAGCCCGCATCAGCTCGCCACTTGCGTAATTAATAATTCATTTTCCCACTTGCACCACGCACAGCGTGGATCGAAAAAGTAGCTAGAAAAGGCACTGGAACAGAAACCGAACTGCTGCAAAGTAAGCGGCAGCATGTGATGAGCGAACGGTTCGCGAGCGATGACCATTCTGCATCGGCGAAAGCGGCGGTTGGTTGGAGGTGGAAGCAAAAAGGTTCACCGTTTTTATTGCAAACTACGTTCGCTTCCGACATTCTGAAACGAATGCCCTCATACGGTGGAGTGAGTTTTAGAATTGAATTTTTATACTGGCTATTATTTTACGTTCGCATTAATGGCCACTCGCTTTCATTTCGTTTGCCACTTGCACCTTGAATAAGACGTGTGCAGCAAAAAGTAATAATATCCTTCAGCGGATAATTGAAACAGGAAGGATCTCAAGTAATGTAGGTGTTTTTAGCTAAAAATCGCACAAATAGACTTGTGCACCGAAGAGATAAAGAGACGCCGGACAAGAAAAGGCAGAAAGATAACGATGTTCGATGCGCACAAAAAAAAAGTTTGCACCGTGCATTACTGCCAGGTGAAGAAGTATCCCCACAAAAACACCCCAACAAGGAGGCAACATGCAAGATGGTCGAAGGAAAATATCGTGTGTGTTTTTTCTGCCTTTCTGGTGTTTTGCCTCACTGCGGTCGATGCACGAATGCAGCCGCGAGTTTGTGGCCAATTGTCGATTCGGTTGGGTTGTAAATTGCATTCCAATTGGCTCGCGCAATGCAGCGTGCACTTATGCTGCTTTCGGAGGCACGAAGCACACGTACACACATGCACTCCGCCTAGACGCCTAGACCGCCCTAATGCGCACAGCCTTGTGTATGCCGGCCAGGAATCGGATGCGCCTTGCTGTCTTACTTTCTCGGGCACTCTCTCGTTCGCTCTTTCGCTGTCTCCCCGATTTCGATATCGCCTACGCCGGAACCCTGCATAATCGCTCAAGCATGAAGAATCGTTCAACAGCCTATTGCCAAGCGGGCAGTGACGGTAAAACACCACCAACGTAGCGAAAGCTCTGTTTCTTCTCATTCCGACGGCTCCTTTTTTCACTCATGTTTCGAAAACACCAACCAGGGGAAGCAGACAACAAACTGAAAACACCATTACCGATAAGTTTCAGTTCATTAGTACGGTACGGAGAAAACAGAGCCACGCCAAAACGGCCGCCAAAGAATGGAACGAATGCCAAAGCAGCTTCTCAAATCCGATAGAAGCACCATCGCAACCCTCGGGTTCGTCGAACGCATTCCACAGCCCAGTACACGGTACAAATCCACGCTAGAACGTGTAAAGACAGCTCGTCCAAACATCCAGCGCCTTTAGCTAGTACATTTTCTCGTTCTCCCAACGCTCGCAAAACCCACCACCTACTTTTGCACAATGGGTACACAATTGAGAATAGCAACGTTGCATGCCGCCGGAGGGTTCCCCACAATGGAACGGTTTACCGGAAGGGTTAACCATAGCTGCATCCGTAGCGAACGGGTACAGTTAAAAGGTCAGACAACACTGGGACCGTCCCAACTGCGCGAAATAGGAGAGAGAGAGAGAGGAAAGAAGGGTGGAAGGTTAAGTTAGCCCGCGGCATTATACGCCAATTGCTTGCACTTTCGCTGCTAATCGTACGATCGACCGGACAGACGATCGATCATACAAATGGGCTAAGTTGATTGAGGCTAAACTAGTGCACGGTTCACGGAACCCTTCACAACCCATAAACAATGTAATGGTTCAAC
>JXXB01019771.1:0-16780 GCA_000956275.1 Anopheles koliensis | reverse complement strand
CGATATGAAGTCAACAAGCAAAAGCGTAAATCGGTATAAACCATCATCGTTCGATCGATTACTTTCATCGAACATTTCTGTTTACATAAATAAAATACTACACATACATACATGTAATCACTAGGATGAAACAATCGCGTTAAAAAAACCTACAGTGTTGGTAGCAATGTAGAATGAGGAAGCTAAATTTAGAGTTTTATTTCGGCCATCGTTCAGAAACTGATGAACCTCCATGCAATGCCGTGCGTGGTGAAGGCGTCGGAGGGATGCGCTATTGATTATCAGATACGATCGGATTTTCCATTAGTTTTTAAGAATCAATTAGCACCGGGTGGTCGGAATATATATGTTTCGCTTATTGTGCAGTGGGATTATTTCCGAATTTTCCACGTATAATTATGATGACCTCCTCGTTGATTTAAGTTGTTTATAAGCTTCGGGAAAGTTCATAGTGTGTTTATTTTAGATTTGGCATTAATGCAATGCAGATAGTTGATAAAATATCTCAGAAGGGCTTTTTAATAACTTTCTACTAATATACTAATATTCAATAATAACGAATTATTATTGAAAACATAAAGTATAGAAATTAAATATTCAAGTAGTAACACAATAACACAATAAAGTAAAATTAACTCAAAATATCGTATGTAAAAATTTACTTTTTTTAGGTTGGATAGTTTCGACGAAAAACTATGTAAATTTATGCAGTAAAAAAACTTCAACTTGTTAGTTTCATCATATTTATGTAACTCCTCCGATTTCACAGGATTGGATAGGGAAATTACACCAATTAGTTTGACTGATATTAATTTCAATTCTACAAAAAAGCCTTGGAAAACTGTGGGAAAGTGAAGGAATATTGTCGTAAATCCAAGCTCTTGTGATTTTTTTTTATCTCATTTATCTGCAGATAAGCACAAGTGGAAACCGTACTTACGCGGCAAACATCCATCATGACTAATCATGGTTCACTCTAATCCATACCCACCGGCAAGTTAAACCTAACCTCATTTAAAACAAAACAGGCGCAGAACTACAAGGAAAATAACAAACAAAAATATTTCCCCTAACATTTCGTTCCAGCTGACCATTGTTTGCAGAATGCGCGCTGGCTTCGCTAACCGGTTGAGGTTGTTTGCATCGTTGACCTCTGAACCAACTGTTGTACCCCAGCCCAGCCGAGTCCGATGACCTTTTCTGCTGGTTTGCTTTCCAGGAGCTGTTGCCACACTCGGTCAGACACGTCGGTGAACCGCTTTCACTTTGGCGAGGGCACGCGCAACCCATCATAATCCCGTATTCAATTAAAACTTCATCCTTTTGTCCTCGGCCCCGGACCTCAAGTGGAAAAGCTAAAGGTCAGGAATGTGTCTATCTGACGGTTGGCTGGTTGCGTATCAGTACCGGGCACATCTAGCGTTGCCGCTGTTCCGAAATATCGGCGTGCGTTTCGGACGCGGCAATACGGGTGCCGTGAAATTTCGCCGTTGCCAGGTCGACTTTGCCGCCGCAAATTGTGCGCTTGAAGTTTGTACCAGCTGCGCTAATGACACAACTCTACATCGAAGCGAGCGGAATAAAGTGTCGTCCGCCTGATGATACTCGTGTGGTACAAAGTTTGCGAGCCGTGTGGTTCATATGCTCCCAACCAAGCGCTACCAAGCGCCTCCATTCGACGGGAAACGAACAGTTTAGCTTTCACAGTTCAATCGTCACAGACGGTTGCTGCCCGCAGCCAGCATCCTGTGTCAAAGGGTCTGTTTTTGTTTCAATATTTTCCCTTTGCACATACACGCGCACCCAGCGAAATCTAACTTTCAGATTTGAATGAAAAATAAGCACTGGCTTATTATTTAATTAATTCGAACAAAAAACATCCGTTCCCAGGTTCGGTCGGGCGTGGGTTTGCCGAATGTGGTTTCGTTTAATTATTTCCCAACCACCGTTCTTAATCTCCCAAATCCATTTCAAAACGTATGATGGTAGCCACCAACGCGTCCCTTGCTGAGGCAAACGATTAGAGTATATGTGTGTCGCTTACATGTTCTCGCCCATGCTTTGTGCATGACTGGACACGTTCGAAGCATAAATCACGTCGTGCTGTTTTCCGTCAGCGTTTGGTTTTGTGGCCATTTACCACAAATTGTTTCCTACCTTGTGCTTTGGTCAGATAGCTCAATCTAGCGAACATAAAGTTTAATAATCCTTTCTATGGAATGCACAAAATCCTTTTAATCGGGTTCACATAAAATTGAGTACATGATTTAATATTTAAAATTTTGAAACATAAATTTCAATAAAAGTTAAACATACATCAACGTGTACATTGTATATAGCTCGTTGCAAGTTACTGAACAAAGTATTGTAAAGTTGAACGGATTTCTCGCTAAACCGCCATAACTATAAACTAATTTTGTTTACCGGTAGCAAAAAAACACACACACCGCTAGTTTAGATCACAAAATTCCACACTGATCGTTCGTTCGTGCCGTATGGATAGCATGTTGCCGCAGACGACGAAGATCTACTTCGGGTTTTAGTGCAATTTTACGGTTTTAACGTGTGTGCAAGTATGTTGTTCATAGCCGAGCACTTTCGCCGGAACTAAAAACAAACACAATTTTCTTCCAGCATTCTGTTGCACAAACTGTACCGACTCACTCAATGCTGCGACCTCGGGTAAGTTTTGCTCAGCCTACACGTTGAGCAAACAAATTAAGTGCGGTAGAGTTTGGAGATGAAAAATCAGTGCTGCTTTTTTGATTCCGAGCGAATCGTTTACCGGCAGATGGAGTTCGTCTGTCGAGGTTCATGTTTTGGTCGCGCTATTTAGTCAGACAGTTTACAAAACCGTCTGTAAACACAAGTGCAAAATCTGAAAATCGTCGCGTTCTGCAAACTTTAAAAAGATGCAGCCCGTTCAATCGGTCTCGTTCACACGCTCTTTTGTTTTCACAGCTGTCGTTTGTTGTTTTTTTTACTGATGAGTGAATGAATAAAGCAACTCATATTTATAAGCATTCTTTTGGGAAACAGAACCCATCATCATTACAATTTTACCATGTTTCTGGGGTTGTTCTTCTTAGCATCCACCTAGCAGCGTCAAGGCAATGTTCAATGGCAGTGTAAGAAAACCGATGTTCTGAACTATAGTTTCCACCCCTCAACGCATGTTTGTTTATTTATGCGCGAAGGCAAGACAAACATGTCAGGTTGCAAGTTCACGAGTCAGCAAGACACCCTTACCACCATGTAGGCAGATGAGAAAACAGCTTGCATTTGATTATGTTACGGTGACTGTCTTCACAGTATACGATGAAACACGATAGAACTAGAGCTCGATATACCTTACCAAACATAACTCGGCTTAAAACGAGAGTAAGCTCATCTTCCCTGCGGTCGACAACACATTAACAGGATCACCATAACCTATATTTTGCACTTGAGCCCAACACGGTTATGATGATGCGAAACCATTTATACCCAAGCAATGGAAGTAGTAGACTCAGTTTCAAACCATACGAAGATTTCGCATAATAGATATCGAACAATGCTTCAACACAATTATTTCCCATCCATTATATCACAATTTGCGATGTCGTTTTAGATGCGATGTCTGCTTTCAAAGGTGCCATTTTAATTGGTTCAGGCTATAAATTCATTCAATGATTTAACTTTAAACGAATCTGTCCGCGTTTAACACCACAAACATCATCCGCTAGGTTGCCATGAAAAAGCCAATTCAAACACTTCCTATTTTCGTTCCAATCGATCCTCGATACCGCGGAGCTGGTACAGTAAATTGAAGCTCTAATTAAAATTCAATTAATACCAGTTCATCACGTACTATTCAAGCAACGCTAGTTTTCAATGTGGAGTAGGATGAGTTAACAATCCACAACCCGTTTATTTTTATTTGTTCTACCTCACGATTTCTCTCTCTCACTTTCTTTCTCCCTCTCTCCCTACTCTCTCTCTCTCTCTTTCTCTCTCTCCCTTGCTATTCCTCTCTCTTATAACTTCAATCATTCTGAGTTTTATTTATGTGCGGACCTATTTGTTGCTAACACAATATGTGTGGTTTGGTTCATCAATCGTGAATAATTATTTTGAATAATCCAGTAATACTGATTGTTTTCTCTGTTTAATACTGTTTTCCTGCAAATTGAGCAGTGTGTTGAATTAAACTATATAGTTACACATTTTTATTTGTAGTACAGCACTGCTGGCTCAGGTTTGTAAGGGGTAAGCAACAGAGAATATCATTTGAACTATTTCTATAGAAAATTTTACTGAAAAAATGAAAATATTGCTAATCCTTAACACGCTAAAATTCATCACCGGTTCACCGTGATGCATAAAACATAATTTCCGTTATGAATTTTGAAGAGCAATAAATGGAAGCTCTAAAGATAATCCATTTCCATTTTGAAGACTTCACTCTTAATCCATTATTCAATATTTGCGTTGCAATAGGAAACATGAAAGCAGTCTAGCGGATGCTCAAAGAATGTGAAAAGTCTACAAATTACTCTTATTTCGTTCTGCATTTTCATTTCTTGCGTTTCGTCTGTCTGCTGTCAGTGTTGGGTATTTATATAAAACACTTCACTTCTACTGATAAGCTAAGCTACAACTCGAAATTTGAATACGTCATGCAAAACGTTTTAAAGCTATTGTCCTCATGATTAATACACCCCCTAACATCATGAGAAAAACATAAAAAACTGCAACGATGCGGCTGCATTCATTCGAAATGCAATTAAACTAAAACGTAGCAACGTAGAGTTGAACATAGACAATTGTAAACAGCGTCGTAAAGAGTTGTAAAGAGAACAAAGTGAACAAAAATTCCCAGAAAAACCAATTCGAGCACAAAGATGTTTCTAGTTCTAGCAGTTACCACTTAGTAAGTATATTTTGTCGCTTTTCCCCGGTAACTGCGTGTTAGAGTAGAAAATCTCGAAACAAACAAACAATTTACCTTTCTTAAATTTCAACCTGCCTCTCGTATTACCTTTGATTTCAGGTGTTCAATTTTTTGCACCTTCTCTTTTCGTAAAACTCCATTTCTAGATAAAAATACCAAAATTAATTACCCGTTCCGAAAGGGTTCGGGTGCAGCTTTACCATGTCTTAACAAAAAAGGAGAACCATGTAAAGAGTACTTTAAAAATTCACGCGAACTTTCCGTTCCAGCAACTAACTTGTTTTCCACACCGATTCCAGTTTGATTTTTGTGATATGAATAATTTTTTATGATCAACACATGAAGCTACAATTCTATAGCTTTAAGTCGATAATTATTCTTACCTTATTCTACGGAGAAATCACGTATGGCTCTGGCACAGTACACTCTAAAAATAAAAAGAATCATGTTAAATTATGCATAATTAAATGTGTATAGTGTGTACAAAATGCATAATCTTGTAAAATTTGCTATCATGCATATATTTATCAGATTTTGGCACAAGAACTGATTTTGTTGATTGAAAAATTAATTTCTTTCTAAAACCACCTTCAACTTTAGCGACTTCTTTTGAATCCAACGAGAAATCTTATTGTTAATCATCATTGAAATGAAATTAAATTATGCATAATTAAATGTGTATAGTGTGTATAAAATGCATAATCTTGTAAGATTTGCTATCATTCAAATATTTATCAGATTTTGGCACAAGAACTAATTTTTTTGATTGAAAAATAAATTTCTTTCTAAAACCACCTTCATCTTTAGCGACTTCTTTTGAATCCAACATATTGGCATAATGAATCTTAAAAAATTTTTCAGTCTATTAATATTACAGTCTGTGCCTGTACCCAATTTTAATGTTCCAGTTCAAGGTTGCCTAACGTGTGCCTGGTTTAAAGCACACCCTAGCGCTTGCGAACGATTAGAAGGGGTGCGTGCGGCCGTCGGACGGCCGGAAATGGGAAATCACCTTACTGACAGCTGTCAAATTTGGACAGGGCTGGCGCATCCCTGGAGGATACACTTCAAAGTTATTTCAGTCTGCTGCAAATTCCAGCACTTCACCAAACCGAGTGCTTTCATCTCGAACCGAACGACCCGGCTAATCGTGGACGGAGTATCTTAGGAATTTTCTTACCCTGTAGCTCCAAAGTGAGAAGGAATGGTGCGAAAAATGAAGCACATTATTTCCACAAACATTTTTTACTCTCCATCCGTCACTACCTCAGGATCAACTTTTCATTGGCCTTATCTGCCCTTGTTCTGGTAGGTTTCTCTCGCCACTGTAGCTTCTAAAACACGGTGGGCATTATCTAATTTGCAATTTTGCAGCACATTTCGATCGCCCGATCGGGTATACTGTAGCTTCCATCAAAATTGTTGGGGTTTTTGGAAGGAGCAATTGATGTAAAATCCGAAAAATTACTCCTCCGCACGTAATGAACTTTACCGTTTGGCTTTTTTTTTGTTATTCGCTCGCCATAAACCTCATTATTCACTCCATTGCTTCCCTGTACAGAAATCGTCTCCTCGGTCGTTTTCTACTCTCTATCGAATGCTCCCGTTCACTCGTATTGCCAGTTAATGAAGGGTCATATCGGATTCCACGAAATAAATACATCTTTTTTCTTCGCCTTCTTTGAAGTGCTATTACATTTTCGTCTAGTCAAATTTAGTTCATCGGTCGATCCACCGGCCACCAAGTCATCTTCATGTCTTCGCAATTTGCTGTGTGTTTTGTTTTGTGTTTCTACTTCTATGGATCTTTTCTATGGATCTCGGTAGGTAAACATCGATGACATTGGATGAATTATTCATCCGGATGAAAATGCCCCGGAGCTTAATAGGTTTATTGATTAAATGATAAAAATAATCTTCGCTAAGTGTAGCGCCGCGAGCTGCGAGCCATTATCCTTCTGCAACTATTGCTATCCCGCCCATTGCCAGTCAAAAAAGGTGAACTGAGAGGCGAAATGAAACAGAAAAAGGTTCAAACATTTTCGAACCGTACCGGGCGTTGGCTAACCTAATTATAAGGAGAAAAATGAAAGGTTATACGAGAAGTTTCCCACCTACAACGAAACCATCTTTCCGTAGCTGTGAAGGGTGTTGTTGGAAGCGAGCATAAAAAATACATGTCTTTTTGCTGACTTTGATTTGACTTTCAGTAGTATCCGGGTCTGCGATTAAAACGCGAGCGAAAGAAACGAGCAAATTCAGGCAACCTTGTCAGGCATCCGCTCGGTGCTTAAATCGTATCAGGTTCGATTTCGGTTAATCGTAGCATGGTACGAATAATATAAAAATACAAACCAAGCGAATGGTGTGCTTTCCAAGCTCCTCAAGATTTGTAGTTATTTTTTACCTTTGCCTTCGTTAACGTTGCGTTTCCTTCATTAAGCGATCGATACCGAGAACGCTTCTTGCGTTCTGTTCGGAAGAAAAAGCGACCCCTATAATTTTCTCCCCCCGCATATGTAATGCCCAAAAGCCCCCGAGGTCACATTACTAATCAATCGATCCTAACGATACCGGTTGGGAGGGAATTTTAATTTAACTTATTATACCTCCGCTTCGAAGCGAGCCCATGAGAAATGAAAAAATAAAAACAAACGCTACCCACACAAACAATCCCATCCTCCCCATGGTCTGCAACGCCAACACACCCCAGGGATAGAGTGTCACATCATGCGATCAGCATCAGCAATTTGCTGCTGAATATTTCATCAACTTATATGACACACGGATAGGCGAAATAGGGGACGAGGGGGGGAGGGGACCACGTTTGCTCTACCGCGCTTGGTACTTTATGAGTTTTGTTTTTGCCCCCTCCTCCCTGAAGGAACATCACGACATAGGGAAAGTTTTTAATTAACTACCATAACTTCCACTGCAAATGGATGAAGTTGCACGCGGTAGAAAGAATGACACTCGCGACATGTGGAGATCACCTGCAGGCGGCGCTTGAAGGAATAGTTTATGGACAGGAAAATTCTAATGGCTCTGAACAATTGATAATATTCTCTTTAACGATTGGTAACGGAGTATCCTGGTTGGATGTATTTAAATAGTTCCTTCAGCTAGAGCAGTTATATCCAAAAAGGTAGCAATTTTTATAACATGACCATGGACCATGGATCTAAATATTTAGCAATTAAGCTAATTAAATAATAAAATCTCAATAGCATCATCTCCAGATGTCTCTTAAGGTGTTAACTACTTATGAAACCTATTTAAGGATCTACAAATTAAATATGCTGACGTAAACCGCTCGTTGTTTCTCACTTGTGCGAGAAATTCCCATGCCCATCATAATAGCCACATAACGTGTCGTTTCAAAAAGCAAGCACGGGGACTAATCTGAACTTGTCAGGT
Source organism: Anopheles koliensis (assembly GCA_000956275.1). Taxonomy (NCBI): domain Eukaryota; kingdom Metazoa; phylum Arthropoda; class Insecta; order Diptera; family Culicidae; genus Anopheles; species Anopheles koliensis. The sequence continues at coordinate 8,430 of JXXB01019771.1, read as the reverse complement.
ACCGTTGATCTAGAATTCCTTGCTCGACCTCGAATCATGGGTACAATTTCCCAATGGAGCAGTACCCTGAACTTTGTTACCTGCGAGCCCAAACATGACCTTCAGGGAGGGTTGTTTTTCCAAATTATGCAGTGGTTTCCACGAAGGGCATCATCGTGAGAGAGAAAGAAAATAAGAATAAATAAAATAGTAAAAATATCACGGTATTTTTTCATCGCGGACCAGCCCCTTGGATTTGAAAAACAAATCCGTAGCTGCGTTAAGTGTACGGTAGAGGCATCATCAATCAGGATGAAAAACCATTGGTCAGTGGGAAAAGGATCAGTCCATTTCACCGTGACCAACGAGCACATACTACTGCCTCCACCCGAAACCCGAGACAAACAGGTGCCAAGATCTGATACCGTATTATGTCCCGCATACACAGGAGACAAAGACAAAATTTGATCACACGAGCAATTCTGTTTTCGCACGTTCCAGTGACGATGGCTGGTGATGTACAACGGCGAGGGGCTGGAAAAAATGGATATGTGTACTTTTCATGTGAAAATGGCACAGCACGGCAGATGTGTGAACATCTTCACAGTATCACCGTGTCGTGTGTACGATGGAATAAAGCTATATACGTGACGATTTTTCATAGCAAAACAAGAGCGCGTGATATGGTGGTATCCCGTTTTTTACAATCGTTTATTTTTTATTATAAAAAACCCCAACAAATTTCGTCTCAAATTGTGCCACACTAAACGATCACACGTGAAGGTACGATTCCAATGGACTGCTTACATTGCGATAGATTTTATCATAACAATACCGATGAATAACTCATAAGACGATAGTTCCCATTCTGTTGTTTGGTCCTACGTCTCTAAAAATTATTCAAGAAAAACAGCATATCAAATTGACATATTTTGAAGCCATTTAATGAACGACACGAAAGACTTTGGAAATATATCCCTATAGCCTGACGCTGATGGAGGGTGTCAATGGCATAATTATCACATTATTTTGTAAGCCTTCATAGCAGTCTATGTGACTGAACCCTAATCTAACACTTTCAGCAAGTTTCAGACTTTTTATGTAACGAGTGCTTAGTCAGCAATAATTTGTACTCATAGATAGGATCATAAAATTGTATGGTGTCTAACTATGCGGTTTAGTATACATATTAATATATTAATTGATGTAGGACCATTATAACTTCCGCTAATGCCAATTTACAATTTGTTGGTATAACCGGAAATATTCTATCAAGTAAATTTATGCAAGATAAAGATCAGCGGAGTCTTGCGACGATCTAATCTCGGCTAATATTCGCTCATATCTCGGAAAACCCGATTCGCCTTTAGCGCCCATCAACACCGCAACCTTCCGTGGCAAGAAAATTATATATTACTATCACCTTCCTTTTGACATACTTAGCTTGCGAACGACCGCCAAGATTGTTCGACCCTAACGATGCCTGACGAGGGAGATAACATTTATTCCTCTCCCGACGCCATCCGCAGGTGAGCCTTCTCTCCGAAACGATCGAGTGTGTCTGCCAGAAGCGCCCATTTTTAACGGCTTTATCGCCTTGCTGAACTTGCTTCGTCTCCGGGCCGTGCCTCGGACGCAGGAAAATCTCTGGCAAAAGATAGATGATAACGGGCGGGCGCCTGATACTTTCAAATATATTCCTTTATATCCGTCCAACCTTCCGTTCCTCTAACAACGTAGCCTTAGTACCTGCAGGAGCTTTAAAAAATAAGTTAAAAAATAGAAATGGTAGGCGAAAGCATAAAAGCAAGCGAAAAAATGTGTTATGCCCGATGAAATCGAAAATTATAAAAACATAATGAAATTATAGTATCGAGAAATGGTATATCCATGGGTTTCTTTTCAGGCACCGATGCCCGCACATGAGCTGATGTTTAATGTATTCCTCCCGCACGACCTAATCCTGCGGTTTCCGTTACCTTTCCGAACCCGTTAATTGCTATTTGGCCGTCCGTTTTGGTGTCAATGCAATTTTTCGAAAGCGCCCCGTAGAGCTTTTGGTGGCTGCATCGATGGGGAAGTTTTACCGTCTGCCCAAATTGAATTCAAACCACCGTCCAATTAGTGGTTTCGTTTTTCGATAGACAAGTGCTACGAAAGTTTAAGCATTGCTGAATGATAACGTATTTTCATTACAGTTTTTTTTGTTCTGGAAGAGAAAAACAGTCCACGGTTTCAACAAGCTTTGTCCCATGAATATCCATCGGAAATTGTTTTCTGACACTATCCCCCATAGTATAAATGCTCAATCTAAACAATAAACCGTTTATTATTCATGGTCTATGTAAATACATTTATTCAACCATAAAAGCGAAACTCATTTAATGTATTTACTTTTCTCGTAAAAGTGCATGAACATTATTTAATTTTGAAGAAATACTTTGAGAAAAACCGTTGAAGCTTTCGTATGCAACTATATTTCTATTAAGAAGAATAGTGGCATGAGACAAAGTAGAAAGATTGTACTTTTACATTTCCCATTTGCCATTGAATCCAACACATAAACTTTCTCATTGTGTAGAACTTAGTAGGTCTCAACTAATACATACTTAAATCAGGGAAAGAAAGTGTTCTACCACAGCAAAGAAAATAAACCAGCAAAGTTTATACACCACGAACAGATTAGCTTTTGATAACATTTGCAAACAATCGGATTCCCTCGAGCTTTTCGATATTTATCCTCGAATATACCACCATCGGTTCGATGATCTTAACCGCAGGTAATGTTACCAACAGTTCACAGGCTCCAATAAGCTAAGATTGCCTTTTGTAGGTAACGCACGTGGCAAACCCGCACGAGCTATCGATTGCTACCGATTCGCTTAATCTTTCCCGAGGCGGAAGAGCCCAGATAATGACAGCGTCGGGAGCGGAAAGGTAGCGATATCAATCGGTGGGAACAGGGTTTTCCATAATCATTACGTTATTGATTTTATTACATCTTCCGTTCGGCAGGCAGATTTTGCGGCAAAACGATGAAATCAAGCCAACGATTTCAGCGCCATCGCGGTGATGTTTCTCATCACGATTCGCCCGCGTGCACGTGCGAACGGAGCAAGTGCGAGAAGCATCTGTATAGCACGCGCCGGAAATGCGGTTTCACCCGCGATGTGTGTATGCCGATGAGATAATATTTTTCCTCGAATCGAAAAAACGAAATTTTGTAATATAATCAACCACAGCTTAGAGGAAAACCCATCCCGCAAACGAGGCGAAGAGGAGGGTACGTGCGAATGAAAACTGTCATGAACCGAGTAGGGTTCATGAGTTTCCCCGTGTGAAGGCCATTAATCCCTGAGGGTTGTAGAGGTTTTAGTGAAGGGTGAACATTTTTTTCTAATTCATGAGTTATTTAATATAATGTTCGTTTAGATTGTCTTAAATAGCGGAAGCTTTCTGTATCCAATGGAGGCAAAATGCATCGGCCGAATATTTTGACGGCTAGATACTCGTCGTTTTGTAAACAATTCACGTCTGCTTCACTTTGATATTGAACCGTCCACAAGTCCGCTGAATTTACCACGACAGAATCGACAATTGTAATGTAAACAACGAGTTGAAATCATCGTAGAAAAGTGTAATTTTAGACGAGTGTGGTGGTATGAAAACACTTTTCATTTGTTGTTAATTTTTATTGCATGTAAGTAAAACCGTGTAAGCTAATTTTATTTAAGTTATATATTGCTTTATTTTTTTATTTCTTTTTTTTTATCACATCTACGATATAATTTTAAATTCAAAAAATCTTTTATAACTCCCCACTCTAGATTACGCATTTCCAGAAAACTGTTCCGGAGTTCATGATAAACAAATGTTTATTCGCTTATGCTTCGACCTGCCTCTTCGCCTATCATTGCGAAACACCTTACTTCCTTCAGGATTAAGCTTTACATCTTCTCCATTACTCACCATTCACAAAACGACCGTGTCTTAAAGAAATCCATCTACGCAACATTGCACCGTGTGCGTTGGAACTACCAGAACGCCTTCGACGGAGCACGCAACGAGGCATCGTAATTGAAATGGATGTCCCGATGTAATTAATGCGATTAGCATAATTGCGTAGAAATAGCGGCAACTTAATTGTGAACCCACACAAACTCACACACACTAAGCGAGTGAGCCACCGAATCTGAAAGAGAAAAAAATATCCTTCCTTCAAGACCACTCGAGCACGTTGCGTGTGGTTTCGAGCCTTCTTCCCTTTAATCAGTCGAGCAAAAATCATACCCCTGATGCTGTACATGTCTGTGGAGCTGGTGGAAGTTTTAAATAATGCTCATTCAGTACTCACTTGCCCGGCCTGTCAGGTCTTTCAAAGGAAGCTTGGTTCGCTTGCTCGGTCTGGATTATTTCGCACTCTTGTAGCCAACACACCGTCGGCATTGGGTGCCGGCTAGATCAGGTTAATGATTTACGATGCCACCTCTCACCTTCACGCACGGCATTAGCTCTGTAAGCGAGGGGTTTTGGTTGTGGTTTTAGTTGGAAATGTAAAACCAGATACGTTAATCGAGCAGCAAAGCAAACTTTCTAGACAAACAAATACAAAACCTGGCCATTCTAGGTGGCCTGTTTTTGAGCTGAAACACATGCATGTTTACATCTATCATACTTTGGTTCCCTGTTTTTATAGAGAAATGGTAGTTACTTTGAGATGAAAGGAAGTCGAGAAATTTGATATAATTTAATTTCTGATTTCTTTTCGTGGGATGGTGGCACAAAAGCGAGCATTTTTTAATTTTATTCCGATTTTTCATGAACTTTTTTTACATGAAATATTACCTCCATTTCTACAAATCTGCGGAAAATATTACCATTTTCGTTGTAACTGACCCTTTCTAGAAGGACTACAAAAATTCCTGTGAAAATAAAAAACTCCTCGCGCGTTACTTGTATCGATGCTAAACAATTGAATTCTGTGGAAAAAAACATGCCATACAAAATTTATGCAGTCGCTTTCTGCGACTTGCCACTCGTTCCCATTCACTCAACTGTTGAACTTATACAATCTTTGGCCGAGTGTCTCGGTTGCATACAGGAAGCGTACATGTGAACGGTATCCGCTGTTGCTCGGTTCAATTACATATCGATTTCCGCCCTTTCTTATACGGGCTTTTCTTCTCCACTCCGACACACCTAATTCCATATGACTGACCAACTAGCTGGACTGGAGAAACAAAGGATTCCGTTTCACACGAACGCACCTTCACCCGTAGCAACGCTTCCACGATCAGCCTTTCATCAGCTGATTGCAATGTGTGTGTGACATAAGGATTGCAGATTCACCACTCTATGCAATATTCAAATAGCGTAGTGCCAGCTGTTCCCTTGAGTCCCAGGGTAATGGATTATTATTAGCTTCCTCTACGCGCAAGCTTTGTTGGTTTGATTGAATCGTGGAACTGCCATGCCGTCGGTGTGAAAAGACAATCCGTAAATAATACCGGCCGTTATCCGGTATTGCACCGGCGGTAGCTTTTTCCATTCCCGTCCCATATACAATCTCACCCACAGTAAGACTTGCTAGCTAATCCAATTTATCTCACTCCCGTGAGCAGACTGAAAAAAGCGGCAACAATGCCTACTATCTTATCCATTTACGGCACATTTCTGTGGCTGGACGGGCAGAAAATGGCAATACTCCAGCGCTACGGCAGAAATGTCACCGGTGTCAACTACATAGTAGAGCACGTTAGCCCGACGTAGTGAACCTGGATTATGAATGACAATGCACACTTCCTTGTAGCCGGCCGTATTTCACCCACAGCTGCAATCGATAAACAACAGCGTCAAAACAAAAAGAACTCGTAGAAAGTTGTTTGTTCCTTTCGATAGGTTGCAGCATGCTCGTTATATAACATTTCAAATGTCTCAAGAGGTTTCAGTAGTACTTGACATCCTGGTGTAACCATAATTGCTAGATCGTGTAAGAAATGTTCCAATTTTTCATCCCCAATTGTCCATGGAGCATCCGTTTGTGAATCGCTTTGATTAGCATTGGTTGTGCAATGCTCACTTGTCACGACTGTCATCAGTGTTTCAGTACGCTATCACTCTTTATCCATTTGTCTGCTGAACTTTTCCTCTACAGCATGAACCGTAAGGATCCCATTTAGGGTTGACCTTTGAGCTGTCGAACTAGAACGAATACAGGAATTTGCACGAGTGACGCCGCAAGAGGGTCTCTATGGCGCTCAAATAATTGCCGCTAATTTAATTTATGAATTCTAACACGCTCGCACACACACTCACAAAAAACCTCAAACAAACACACGGGAACAGTTGATTCTTGAGTGCTATTTTTAATAAGAACTAAGACGAAAAAACGAATCCAACACTGACACTCCAACATACACAATACATGAACACATGCACAGAATTTATAGACAAGTTTGCGAGAATATACCGAAATCTTTCTGTTCACCCTCATGATGGCGCGCTGAAAAAAAAAACGAACGATCGTTGCACAGGAAGTACTTGAAATTCGATAGCTCCATCTGTCTCCTCAACACTCACATCCTCAAGGTACCGATCGGTGACCGATCTTGAACCGAAGACGATCATGACGGTAACGACGGATACGCCAAAACGATATCATAAACTCACGGTTGTTAGGGAAGGTAACATCACGATCGTGTTTTCGTTACATACACATTATCCACACATTATCCATCATTAGATTTTCACATATAGCAGATAGGTTGCATCAACTATTTAAACTAGTTTAAACACATTTCAATAATTGCTCATTAAGCACCCCGATAACGTTAACCAACACACTGGTTAATTATCGAACTACCCTTTCGTTACATTTCATACTCACTTTCCAACATCGAGCGATCACTTTTCCAGCCAATTTTTCTGTACATCTTACGCTTCCACTGTCGTTATTCGCCACAGAACACCATCTTGGTTACGCGATCGATTTTCACCCCAGCGCGGGGTAACTCACTACCGACACTTCAGCTGCTTCCGTCGTGGAAACTTTTTTCTTTTACATATTTGATCCATTGTTTCACGCTTAATTAGATATCGTTGCAATAGACACTGGACATTCTTTTTGTCTGAGCACCGCTGCTGGTTGGAGAGATCTTTTGAACAGTACACTCGCTGACCCTTAAGGAACACACCCACAACCACACACAAGCACACTTACAGATGTCCTATAAGATTCACTGATCCCCGTCCCGGTTGATCGGATACCGTGTGTTCTCCAGCGACGTGACCGGTTACTTCTCGGTATCGAATTTGGCACAGAACTGAACTGCACGGAGCACGGCGAACGCGAAACTCGCCTTTCGGTATCCCGAAACAGCCGAAACTCGCCGGAGAAGCGGATGCGTCGGTGCGACGACTCACCACAGCGGTGGTGAATTTAGCGAAGTCACAAACCAAAGAGACGGATGGCGACGTTCCGTGTCGTGAAAGAGGTGTTGGATTTACAACGGTGTTCGGATAGTTGCGTGCGGATGAAACACAAGCTAGCTTGAAGGTGATGAGAAAACATTTTTGGTATGTTTATGTAAATTTGCTTTCGTTTATGTAAAAAAACGTAACCGATTTATATTGCAAATTGCTAAAAATGCAAACTGATAAACGTTTAAGGAATGTTGGTTACAGTTTAATGATACTTGTCAAGCTTTTAAATATTATTAACAGTGTTAAATCCATTCAGTAGCCTATCTCGAAATGAACAAGCTCCAACTATTTTCACTAATAATTCGTTCATGGAAACATAGAAAGTGAAAAATTTATATCATCTCAACTGACAGTTACAAAATATAAAGTTTCAATGTGACAACATGCTAAATATCTTCAGGACGTGGGTGCATACCTTAAAACCATCATTACAAAGTGCAATCGCAAATGGTATGACATATTCGGGTGATGTGTAAACTTTTCTCAATTGAATCAAAACGCAAAGGGTAGACCAGAGATTCGAAAGTTTTCCGTCTTTGCAATTAAGCTTGGTAGGCTCAATGCAATGCAAAGGAGGTGTCAGGGTGTAGTTTATAGTGGAATATTTGGGAGAAAATTTTGATGCAAATTGTTGTCCGAAGTTTTTGACACACTATCAACGAGCAAGTTTTCCTGTGACCGCTGCATGGCTTTGTAACACATCCATGCATCTTCGAAAAAAGATGTGTATAAAAGAGGTAATCTAGACTCTGGTAATCTCATCTCTCCCGGTGGCAATTTTCGAATTAAATTTACTTTCCATTCATAGTTAGGCTTATGGAAGCATCATTTCAACTTTTTTTATTATTCTTCTATACAGTTGGTGCTGATATTTTACAAATTGATGATGAATTGAAATCATTTGAATAAGTAAAACTGAATATTATACAAAGCAAGTACAAAGCACATATTTTACTCCAATATTCAGTT
>JXXB01019761.1:0-10835 GCA_000956275.1 Anopheles koliensis | reverse complement strand
ACATGAATATTGGAAAGCAATAGTTTTATCGGAAATAGTTGGAAATAACTTGTTTCAACTGAAGCAACCGAACCTGTCGCTTGAACGCCTTTGCATGGCCTGCTATGATTACATTCCCCTAAGTACGTAGGAAGTTGTCCACCTTCAATGGAACGTCTGTCACAATGTTTGTGTGATTTTTTTATATTTTATTTTAGTTTCTCAACTCGTTAATCGACTAAATGCTTCCTAATCGAAGCATCCGAAAATAGCAAAAACGACAAAGCGACCGGAGGTGCCCCAAGTCGAGCTTCTTCTCGAACGCACGCTGAATGACGTCTAAAACCGAACGATAATCAACCAAACCTCGGCCGGTTTTGCTCCATTATCAGCATCATCAGCATCGGTCGCTTTCCTTTGTATCATGTTACATCGAACACTGCCCGGTACTGCCGCTCCAATCGATCACCCGAACCACCCACCCCACCCACCTTCACCCGACCGATCCGGTGGTCGATGGAAAATTGCAAAATTAATTCCATTCGAATCAATTTGTAAACGGCACATCATTTGTCATCAGATGTCGTCACCATCGCTTTCGATGGGGAGAGTGATCAACGGCGTCTCGAACGAACGCACGCATAATGATCCCAAAACCTCAAACGACACCGAAAGTCCGGCCGGTGCGTGTGCCGGGCTAGCTTGTCGGCGCAACTGACGTGCGCTTACCTTATCCCTCCCGTGTTTCATCGACCCACATCGTAAACATAACCTCAAAGCCGCCTACCGGGGAACCCATGGCACACCAGCTGTGTGTGTACGTTTCCTATTTCCCATCGTAACCCACGGGCCCTCGGCCGGACCGGTGTGATGAAGATACAAGTAACCATTTGATGAGTCTTGGCCAGAGGTCGAACCGTGCCGTGCCTGTCGCACACTGCCCGGACCGAACCGGAAAGACCAGATTGAATTAGACTTGTCGTGTTTCGTTTAATTTACCTTCGCCTGAATTGATTAATTATGCCATTTTCCTGCCTTTCCCTCGCCACTCACCGGCCCATGGTTTTATCCGATCCGCAGCACCGATCCGTTTGCCAATCGGTCGCGTCTACCTTCATCAAACCTGATACCCGTCGCGGGACAAACATGTGTTACGCTCGCCGAGCGTAGACTGATTTGCTTTTTCGGCCTGCCCGGCATTGGAATGGTTTCCATTAAGCTTGTCGACGACTTGTCGCTGGCTGCAGGGGTGCCCCGGTGAGAAGGACCTCGAGGAGTGTATTTCGTATATATATTTGAACGAGATAAAACCGTCCATCCGATGATGAGTTTCGGAGCGATCGCTTCGTCCGGATCATCCCCGGGGACCGTCGGGTTTGAGTTGTGTTGATAAGCGAAGGAAATAACATGTCAAACTTTCCGTCCGGTTGGGGAAGCAGCAGTAGTGGCCACCGGTGGAGATGGAAAGTCAACACACTGACTTACTTGTTCCGGTGTGTCCCGGTTCGGTGTTGCCTTTAAATCCTCGCGCCGATTATGGTAAGTTTAGTGGGCAAGCTGGCCCAGAAGTCAAGAGGCCGTGGATGATGCATTAAATGACAGCTACATCTACCGGCGAGTGAGGGAGGGCCGGAGAGCTGGGTAAATATTTTAACAACCAAACTGTACTGAAAGCTGAACCGCCCGACAGATTAGTCAGGGACTCCTGGACCATGGAGTGTAAACGTGTGTCGTGGCTCATCAAGAAAAGCTAATTTCCGAAATGGATGTCAGCTGGACGTCGTTCCAATCGTCACCTTTTGTTGTAACTCACGTGCACCCGGCACATGCGGTGGTTAGGCGAGCTTTTAGGTATGAATTTTCCAAAGGATGCACAGACCGGAACGGCCTGTCTCCTGGACGCCATGTTTGTGCAAGTAATTGAGCGTTTGTACCGGTGGGACTAATCCGATTGCAGATCGTGTAATCAATTTGCTGGGCTGGGTAAGCTAGCTGTTTTTATTAACAACTATTTTCTTGTGTTTTTTTGTGCGTTGGAAATAAGATTATCTTTTTTCGGACTTAAACGTACTTCTTTGCAAGACTACTTCATAAGCCTCACATGTGGCAAATAGCATCTTTTTTTTCTCTCACAAACCACACTAACGCGTAATCATCGGGAAAATCCGCCCGTTTCCGACTCATCAGCATGGCAATTCATTATCCACAAATAGCCCTATATTCGTTCCGGATGTTCCTCCACCCTTTCAAGCACACCTCCCTCGTGGGCTCGATAAAATTAAAATATTCATTTCTTCCCTCCTCCCATCGTGGGTGAATCATCGATGCAGTTTTGTTTTCATCGCAACGCATCGTTCATAATGGCATTGCAACAACAGAAACAGAAACATCTGCCTCGCTACACTCGCGATCGAGTTGTTTGTGCGTACGTAAGGTCAGTTCTCGCTCTTGTTTCGCTATCGGCCGCCGCTAAAGGGCTACAAAGATGAACGCTAAACCAACCATTTCATTGTTGCTATTGTTCTGTGAGAAAGAAAATCGGATCGGTCTCTCGAGCGCCAAGGTTCTAGCAGCGATGAAGTGTAGTGAAGTGTATAAAAGCCCACGGGAGAGGCTGTGCCGGACGATACTTCCACAATAGATGCGTTAGAATGAAGTTCTTAGTGTTTGCGGTTGTGCTCAGTGCAGTGTGCTTAGATGCTCTCGTCGCAGCCGATGATGTATGAAGCGAGCGCCGCACGATTTACGGAAAAAGTGTAATAAAAATATCATTTTTGGTTGCAATAGGCTCCCCCGAATCTGGAAGATGTCGGCAAAATCGCGAACGGAGAAACATACGCGCTCGAGTGTCTGATCGAAAGTGGACTCAAGCTGGATTCACTTGCAACCCTCTCCGCGAGCGATCTAGATACCGCTGGAAGCAAAATAAAGGTAACTAGATTTGGTAGTTAACCGGGAGTGAAACACTGTCAACTAATTCATCCCATCGCTTCGCTTTGCAGTGCCTGGTGAAATGTTTCTTCGTGAAAACGGGCTTCATGACCGAGGACGGTAAGCTGCGGCAGGAAGTGATCACGGAGCAGCTGTCGAAGTTTATGCCCCGCGAGCGCATCGAGACGCTGGTGAAGAACTGCAACTTCCAGGAGCCGGATCCGTGCGAAACCGCGTACAAAGTGACCGAGTGCTACTTCCAGAACAAAGCTGGTCTGTTCTAAGCTTCCCTCCCCGTGCATGAACCGACGGAACCGCTTTCAGTGTGAAACTTTACGTGATAGAGTAGCGAGAGGGTGCTGTGGGTCTCTCATTCAATAAATTTATCGTACGGGCAGGCGGCCTACTACGTGTGCGTGTACGTGCTTGAATGTCGGTTTGTCGGCAGCACTGCAAATGAGGGTTCGTTGTTTTTTTTTGTATTGTTTCATTCATTTGTTTGTTGCATTGCTGCAACGGAGAGTGGCCGCGTGTACTGCCCGGACCGGAGACCGGTACGCTAATGAGCTAGATTAAACGCTCGTCTAGAGATTATTGGATAAGAACCGGGGAGGAGTGCCATCGCGTGTGGTTTAATCTCATCAATGATTCACGGTTTGTTCAAAGTGCTTGTTAATATTGATGGAAATGAAGGTAATTTATTTCCTTCGCGGCATCGGAACTTGCTCTTCAATCCGCATAAACACACAGTCACACAATCGTTTTCTGGATTTGAATTTGCTATTATTGTTTGCAATCACACAAATTTAAATTAGCTAACTCGCTCACGAAACCCTAATTATGAGGCTTATTATGAACGAAAGCTGTCAGTACAGACAACCTAAATAGATATTTGATATATTTCGATTTTTAAATATACCTGAAAGCTAAATGTTTTATGAAAATACAAAAACACGGTGCAAATCCTAACCCAACTTTTCTCCACCACACTCGGGACTAATGACTCAGTTACAACCAAGGGTTCGGGTTACAGTTTTTCAATTAACCTCGCCGGCTTTAGTGCCCGGAGAAAAAATAAAACCCCATCACAAAGGCACGTTCGGCCATTTCGGTTAATGGCGGACGGGAGCAAACAAACCGATTTGCCCATTTGCCTATCGTACGATCGTCCTTTCCATGGGAGCTGCCAGTGCTCGTGGTCGTAAAGCTCGCTCGCCCAATGGTTCTATCCTGGCGTGCAAAATCCCCACAGCTCCATTTCCATTCCTAGGGGCACACTCACACACTATGAAAAAAAAAACAGTTCGGGAATATGGTGATAAATTTTAACGCCGATCCATAAGACAACGGGCTAACCTTACGACCCTCTCCTCAAGTGCGCTTCGATTTATGAGCACGTCCCGGGAGCGAGAAACGCTCATCGAATATTTTATTCCCGTCCCAGGTTTGGGGCGGAACTGATTTTCTTCCTCAATTTCACGTCCTAAAACGAGAAGCCCACGTGTTCGCGCTCACGTCAGTGGGGCGACGAATTTGTCACACACATTTTATAGTTATCGCTCATAAATCTGATCGCGTTCGGGGCGTTGAAATAAATCCCGGCAATGGCAATGGTCCCGCCACCACCCGACCTCGGGGAAAGGTAACCCAGTTTCTAATGGACTCTCGCCGACACAGGGCAGCAGGGCGATAAAACCAGATAAACTCGTGTAACCAAACATGCCGCACGCGCTAGTCCTCTCTTAAGCGCTTCATAAACGGTAACGACGGACGGCGGTGCTTCGAAAGAACAAATCGAATTTTAAACAACCCTGCCAATCCTTCATCCCAACCCAACGAAAAGAATCACACTTTCTAACCGGCGAAGGACCGGCGCATGCAACAGCGCATAAAAGTTTTATTAGTTCGTCTAGGGTAGCGAACGAAAAAAGCGGGAAAAAAACTCGCCTACTATGATGACGGATTTGTAGGAGCGAACGCCATTTCCCCGTTCACAGTGGAATCCTTTTTTCGCTTCACGTGGCGCTAGAAGAAGTGGACTAGTGGACTGTCACATACTCACGTGGCTCCACGCTAGAAGAGAGTAGTTTATGAAAATTTAATTCCTAATTTCTCGACAACCCGTCGAGCAAACGACACACACACGCGCACTCGTCGACCGCGAAAAGGCGCCCGTTCCTTTCGTTTAATTAAAAATCTGGGATTCTCGCTCGGGAGCGATGGCGTATATGGCCGGTTGGGGCACACTTGTCGGGACTTGTCGCGTGTCGAATTATCACACTACGCTTCCACGTACCCCAAACCACCCACCCCTCCCGTGGCCAGGTGCAAAGTTGGCAATGTCGCGTGCTGCCGTGAGGTGGGTCGTTTGCGAGAAAGTTTTCCACTTCTGGATTTTGGATCATAATTAAGACAGGACCCACGGGAGGAGACGCGTCCGTGGTCGTTGTCTGTTGGGATTTTAATGCGTACGTTGAATACGAAATTGCGAACGAACGCAGGTCGTGCGAGTTTAAAGTTTTAAACCCGGGTGCGACCTTCAAACGGTACCGGGGATGAAATGAATACGAGCCAGCGAGTTGGTGTGTTTGTTAATCGTGTTAAATAATTCGTCGCAAGCGGAATATGATAGCTGGTGCGCGTGCATGTTGGCTTCTAATTGAAGCCCCAGCAAAAGGTGGCATTGTTTGCGTTACGTTTTTTTTTCTGCACAAAAGTCTCACAATGGAACAAATGGGGGAATAATTCCGCAGAATACTACTGCAACCAAATATAGCCTTTTCAACATGTTTTCCGTTTCCATTAAATCGCACTGATTATTTTTCTCACGGAAAATCGAAACCGAACAGTTCGTAACAAAGATGTTTGCACACTGACATACAAAAAAAATGGGTGGAAAACACGTGTGCTTAAACAACAAGCACAGCTTAATCAGTTGAATCAACATGCCTTCCCGCCGTCTCTTCGCTCCTTTTCCATCGAATACGGGCGATAATAATTTACAAACTTTTGCTTCGAAGCATCACAAAAGCTCCATCGGTAAAACCCAGTTCCCGGAAGGACGTGGCGGCAAACAGAGCGCTGAATGCGCGTAATGAACATTGTGAAGGGAGCTGAAGACGAAGAAGAAGGTGGAAGGTGGAGCAAAAAAACTGTAAAGACACACACACCACGTACGATGTACTCTCATTTACCACTTGCACACCCCATTTTGTTTCATTTCGCGAAACTTCTAATGAGTTCTTGGAAAATGGTTGCAGTTGTGGTGGGGAAGTGGTGAAGCTCCCTTCGGCTCCTTCTCTCCTCTACCCGTTGCCCGAATGTAATAAACAATATATCACCGTACCGCAAACAAATGATGTCAAATTAATCGCAGCGCAACTTCAATCCCCATCCCACCTTCCCTCCCCGTTCGATGTCTTTGGGGAGCAAGTTTTCTGGCCAGGGTACAAACGTAACAGAGTTACGCGAAAGTTGCCACACACTCGTTGCCGAAGCTTCGGGAGAATTTGCACCTTCTGCTCTACCCTTTGCCGGTTCCGTTCCGAGCGGACGCTGCGAACGGCGTCTTCCAGTACAAAGAAGCGGCATAAATTCTCATTTTCGCCGCCGGCATCAATGCGCGCGTCTGTGTGTTTTGCGTTTGTGGCACGCTTTTGCTAAGCTTATCTCTGTTTTTGCCCCGGTCCTGCATGGAAAATCCCGGGATGCGAACACCGGGAGGAGCGAAATCGAATTAAAAGTTTTCCTCGTCCTTCCCGTTGTTGTGAAACCACCATTCCGTCTCGAACCGCTCGGTTCGGCGCACTGGGCATCCGCATTTTTATGGCCGGCGGCGTGGAAAACCCAAAAATTTATTCAAATTTAATATGTTTATGTTTGCACTTTTCCGTGAGCCCGTCCGGGGTCGGAGGTTGGAGGCGGGGGATGGGGGAGGGTTTGTCCCATATCTATCATCGGTGCTCGGAGAAATCTCCCCGGGTCTCTGGGAGCCACAAAATGAGGCAGAAAATTTGGCCCCAACTCCTCCGATGGCGGTGAATGCTTGCCAACGACAAACAAACCACCACCACCAGCGTTTCCACCGTCCCGAACGGAGACACCCTAAAGTAGTTCAATTACAGATTTATTGTGTTCGTCGTTGTTGTGTGTTGTGGGCCCGTGGGACTTTGTTTTTGTTTTGCACAAAAGAGAGAGAGAGAAGTTGCCGCCTGACGTACATTCAGGCGGAGCACTTTTAGCGAATTAGTCAATTTTGTGTTCACAATATTTTGCTCCTCCTTCTGCTGCCGGTAATTTGGCACATCCTGTTGAGCGACTCACATCGCCTACTGGGACGCGTCGGTTTGGGAAGTTTTTGGAAGCGACGTTACCTAGGCAACCGCAACTAGTACGGATCCACCCGGCCCCTGTGCCAGGAAGCGAGTCGATAAAACTCGCACCGTATTTGTCATCACACGTTCAATAGTGTATTAGGCGGATGGTTCGAGAGCGCCACCGTAATGGCCACCGTCGTAAAATGGATCCACACGGGCCGCCCGAGTCGCATGTCACATCTTCCTGCCCTCCTTAAGTGATTGTTATGACGTACACATGTGGGCCATAAAACTTCCCATCGCTCCTCCGCCCTTTTCCGGTGGGACGTTAGCTCCCGCGGGGACTGGGTGACTGGTTTTTCTTATCTGATAACTACCAGCGGAAGTAGGGGATTTCGTAATGGACTACGCCGGGATGACACGGGAAATAAAACAAATAAAATTTCTCATCACTCCCGCCGGTGAAACTCGGTCGTTCGAATTTGTTTTCGGCAACATCTTTGCGGACATTAAAGGTAGCTTGCCAGGGGCGTAGTCGTCCCACCGGAGATGCTCCAATCGAAACAAGATTGAACATTATGTTTTACACTGCGAAAGTCTTAGCCGTTTGATAGGCCCCACGGGTGGCTAGCCGCAAACCGGCGCAAGCAGAACGTCAACGTTAACAATCGGGTTCATATTTCATCAGAATCCATTAAAAAGATTTACTAAAAAAGCCCTCCAGAAATCTTACCAAATCTTCAAAAATACCGTCCAGTAATCCGACACTATTTATACCTCAGCCGGGCCGGGGCCAATGTTCGCTTCTTGCCGCACACAAATTACGTGTGGAACTTTTGTGCGCCGCCGTAATTTATCGCAAGGATCGTTTCGTCCTCCCAGAAAAGGTCAGATTTCGAAAGGCACACCGGTAAAAACGCGGACCAACGCGGACAATCGAAATCGCTGGGTGGAATTGTTTTCTTTTTTGAGTGTTTGGCGGGAAGAGAAACAAACGAAAGTCTATAAACCTTTTCCTCTCTCACCCACCGGCAGGGTTCGTCCCCTCAGCCACTGTTTATTGGATGAAAAGGATTGTACTGGCGGCATAGTTTCATCTTCACCGCAATGTCTTGCGTTAGTGGCGAAACTTGCACGGACAAACAAAACGATGACAGGAAGATGGGACGAACGAACTCACACACAACACACGAACCTAAACGGAAGGAACCGGCCACAAGGCTACCTGCACCGGTAGCGTCCGGAAAATGCTAACCCACCACCGTACGAGGGAGCGAATAATTTTAATTGAAACTTTATTACGCAACCATTTATCTAATGGAAGTCGTAAAATTCTAAAACTCCAACACCAGCCCCTGTCGCGCCTTATAAAAGCTAATTCATGTTACTGGATAATGAAAGTTCGTTATTGCTCGCCGCCTAGCGATGATCCGGCCGAGAGCGTGTGTTTAGGGATTGCTAGGGCATCGGTGTGGGAGTTCTTTGTTGATTAGCGAACGGGAAAAATGCTAGGTCTCATTTACAACGCGCGTCATCGCGAGACGATGAGTTGGTTGTTGTTTTCAGCGTTCGGTAGGAGAAAGAAAAACACTCGGTTCACGTGTGCTGCGGATTTGAAGCGAGGTGTGAGGTGGAAATGAATCACAACGCTGGGTGATTTTGGGAGGAAATCTTTCCCGACTCGAGAAGGTGGTTCGACAAATGTGCCATCATCCATCGTGCGGCGTTGGATTGTTGGGGACAAGAGACAACGTTGCTTTTAGCTTCGATTGGAATTCATCCGGAAGTCGAGAGTGAAACAAAGAATAGACAAACTGTGGCCAATATGTTTGAAGGATATTTATAGATGTATATTACCCCTTATTTTCACACGAAGCAGTACAAAGGAATCAACATATGCTTGCCATCATACCTCTTTCCCGGAAACAATTATCGTTTCTCGAAGCCGAATTCAAACGAAAAGTCGATTAATGCATGCATTTACCGAATGTTTCGGTGTTATGTTTCAATCAACCGAAATTCGCTCCAAACAGCAGCATGTTTAGCAGAGGGGATCGATTTCTTTGCTGGAAACGCGTGCGAGTGAAATCCAACGCCTGCTCCGCTCCGACTCGAGCAACCCGCAGGCAAATGGGTTTCAATTTCCTAGGAAATCAGTTTTTTCCGCCATATTGTCGTTCGTCAATCTGCATCAAATTTTCGCTCCCTTACGGTTCTTTGCCCTCTTTTTTTTGTTGAGAGCCCATCCACACCAGGTAGGCTCTTCAAACGGTGATCCATCGCTCGGTACGAGACTAAAACAAATAGAATAACATCAATACCGGAAACGACCTGACCGGTTGCCTTCATCAATTTCCTACACACACACACACACATTTTCTGCCACCGATACACCGGCACTCAAAGACGGATGAATTCATTTTTCAAAACTTTATCACAAACTCCTATCCTCGGCTCTTATCACACAAAGAAAAACCGCCACGGTAGGAGAAAATTATCTTTCCCTTCTCGAAGCGAAACCGATTTATTCTTTCAACACCGGTTTTGCACCCTCCCAGGTAGTTCCCCAGGTTTTCCCCCTTTTTCTCGGTGCGCATTCCATCGGGCATCCTATCGCCCGCCACCGGAAGCTTCCGTCTAGTCTCGTTTAACGAAGAAAAATCAATTTCACAAATCCTCCCACGCCCTCGTCACCTCCCTCCTGCAAGTACCGAAAAGCCGTGCCATAAGAAGCCAATTTTGGGCATCGAAACTGCGTTCGATTGCAGTTTTCTCCCGGCAGGGGAGTTTCTCTCCTCCACCTCCCGCCACGAGTGTATCGAAACTGAAACTCACAAAACCTCTCCAATTCGATCATCATCATTAAATCTCATCATAATCGCATTAGAGCCACAAAACACCTGATGTAGAGGAGCAGCTGTATGCGTGTGTCTCGAGTAGCAGGAGTCGCGTGCTGAGGGGAAACTTTTCGCACCCTCACCCTCCTCCCTCCTCCCCTCAGTTCGTTACTACTATCAGTCGGTTCCAATCCTTTAACGGAGTGAAGGAAGCCATTTTCGTTCCGTACCATTCTGAATGGATTCTTTCAATGCATGAGGCAGCATCTCCGATTGCCGGTGGCATCAACATAGACACTCTACTCCAGCCAAAAAAAAGGGGACAAAACACACCGCTTGCTTACTGCACGAAATTTACCCTAAAATTTTAACGTACCGATCCTTCCTTTGGGATCGATTTTTCTCGAAACATTCAAACGAAGAAAAGCGACCCTTTAAGTCGCTTGGCTAATGCATTGCACGAGCAGAGCGGCGAAAGCATTTCGCTCTTCACTCCCAAAAGAAGGGCGCTCGTTGTAGAAGAGGCGCATTATGATTACTCATTCATGCGTAGTCGAACGATGCGTGTACGTGTTCACGTACAGAAAGCAAAAGGTACAACGCGATACCAGTCTTACGCCCGCTCTAAAAATAGGGGTTTGAAATATTTCTCGAATAAAATTCCACACGCAAAATCAAATTCCTGCTCGTGCAGGAAAATATGGAATTCGAAATGAATGAATCGCTCGCAGCAAACGGAGGGAGAGGAATTATTTCATCGATGATGTGTGGA
>JXXB01019753.1:0-17824 GCA_000956275.1 Anopheles koliensis | reverse complement strand
CAGATTTCAGGAAATCGATTTCGTGGCTGTGATCTCTGCATTGAAGCGTTGGCCTTTGCTTTTGCTCCAAATCGGCCCGTAGAGCGAGAGCAGCGAAGAAAACAAAAAACGAAAGGAGGAAAAGAAAAACACAATAGCGTGACGGTAGGCTGACAGACGCACACACAAAAAAAAAATAAAGAAACGCTACCTACCGCCACCTAATGCATATGTGTGTGCAGCAAACCAAAACAGGAAGCCCAGCGTTGGCCCGACCGCAGGCCCCAGTAGGTGGAGTTCGCCACCAATGCCACTGTACAGCCAAACGGGTCGGACGAGAACTTGCGCGAGAAAATTGTCATGCCGTGCCCTGGGTGGTACGCTTTCGAATGCCCACGCAGCCCAAAGGCACACCACCACCGCCAATTACTTATACAACGATCGATTCTCAAAACCCCACGGGCCGCACCCAGGGCGAACTCCTGCACCCAACCCTTGGTACGTGCCACATCGCACCGCGTCTCCAAGACCGTATCCATTTCACATTCCTCGCCGTACCCAGAAATTTGGCTTCGCGGGTGGGGATGCCGATCGGATTCGGATCGAGGGACGCGGTGGGGGGTGGGGTGGTGGAGCCCGAAATTCGAATCGGTACGGTTTTGCAACGCTCGCTCCCAGTGCCAAGGCCCGACCGGCGGGAGACTTGGCCGCCATCTTGGTTGCATGGTCGATTATAGCAGGCGTTCAAGTATGGGTGGTAGGGCTCGACCCGACCGCACGACTAGCAGGATGTGGCGGACCTTCCCGAAAGAAAGAGACGGTGGCCCAGGAACCCTCCGACACACCTCCCACCCACCCACTCACACACACACACTTACAATTTTCGCACCTCCAACGACCGCCGTTCCGCACTTCGCCCCACCTCGAGCCGGGCATATTCGGACCGGATCCACTCGATGGGAGGGAGGGATGGGGATGGGGGGAAGGAGGAGGAGGAGGAGGAGAGGGTGCCCCCTCTCCCTGTTGCGGCTGTGGGGCAAACAAAAGTGAGAGTCGCATCATCGGCGTCGCGTAGTTTATCGGTAACTACGGGAACGTCTGGTAGCGTCAGAGCCCGTGCGCAGTGCCCGACCGAGGAGCCGCCTATCTACTCGTACACCGGAGCGCAGTATCCAACGCCGATCCAGAAACAATGACCGTCAGCGGTGGGATGCTACTGACAGCGGTGCTGCTGGTCCTGCCCGCGGCCATCGTCGGTAAGCTAGCTAGGGCGTGAACCGTGCCATGGCGTGACGTTTCGTTCTAACGCGCGCGCTTGTTCCGTCCACAGAGGCGCAGTTCAAGTGTCCGAAGAACCGCGGCCAGTTCGAGGATCCGGTGCAATGCGACAAGTACTACGTGTGCGACGAGGGCGAGGCGACGGAGAAGCTCTGCCCGGACGGGCTCGTCTTCGATCCGACGATTAAGCTCATCAACAAGTGCGACCAGCCGTTCAACGTTGACTGCGGCGACCGGTTCGAACTTCGTAAGTCAGGCGAGGCGAGGCTCACGGCCGCTCGGGGAGTTACTGATTGGGTGCGTGTGTTTTTTTTTTCTCTCTCTCTTTCTCTCCCACTTCCCAGAACCACCGCAGGGTACGACCGACTACTGTCCGCGCAAGAACGGCTTCTTCAGCCACCCGGATGCGTCGATCTGTAACGTGTTCTACAGCTGCATCAACGGCGAGGAGCTGGAGATGAGCTGCACCGGTGGGCTCCACTTCGACGAGAAGTCCGGCACGTGCGTCTGGCCGGACGTCGCTGCCCGTGAGGGATGCGGCAGCAACGCCAACAGTGAGTAGCAACGCTTGCGACATCGATTCGTTGTGTCTAATTTCGACACTAATCGAGCACTTCGCGCTATATATCTCCGCAGAGAAACTGAACGATGGCTTCCAGTGCCCGAAGGAGACGCGGTACGACAAGAACGGACAGGTCATCACGCACCCGAACTACCCACATCCGACCGACTGCTCCCGGTTCTACTACTGCCTGAACGGCATCGAGCCACGTCTCGGTCAGTGCGACGCCAAGATGGTCTACAACGAGGACCTCCAGCGTTGTGACGATCCGGAGAACGTGCCGGAGTGGTAGGTGTCCGAGGAGTGTTCCACTTCCAACTGCCTCTGGTCAGCAACATCCATCTAATCTGCTTTCTCTCGCTCTATCTCTCTCTCACTCTCTTTCCCCACAAACAGCAAAGACTGGTACAAGGAGGAGGAAGGCGCCAAGAACTGATAGGCGCACGGCTCCGAGAGCTCCGTGTCGCTGCTACTAATAGCTACTTAATATGCGTTGTGATACGTTGCTCCCAACACCTACAAGCCGACTACTGGCCGCAGAAGTAGGCGCTCGCCGGTCGGATCACGTCCCCTTCCCGTTCCCACCTCCGTTGTGCCCGCACAAACGTCCATCAACCAAGCCTCCACTCACTCCCTCGCTCACTCACGATCAATCAATCACTTCGGGTGGCTTTTTGTGTTGCCCCAAAAGCGAAAGTCTATTGACCTTACTGTTCCACTGTTCCTCGGTCTATCGCACTCTATCGCACGCCCACTCGCACCTCTTTCTCCGCAACGGTTTCTTGGACTCTCTCCCTCTTTCTCTTTCTCTATCTCTTGCCTGCTCGCCTGCTTTCAATCCATTGTCCACTCGATTTCCGCACTCTCTCTCTCTCTCTTGTGCAGTTACCTCAGATTCATCTGCAGCACAAACCATCGCCTCATCTATCAATCTCTTTCTCAATCCTTCCAATCTCCCACGCAATCCTCCTTCTACTGCTCCCCTGTGCACCTCGGTGCTCTCATTTCTCTCCTCTGCCGGTTGCGGTACGTGACGTGACTCGACACGGCTGTCAAAAACTGCACCCAAATCTACAGAATATGCCGTGCGGGTATCGGCGATCCCTGCCAGAAGCCGTCGCTATATTTGCATAATATATACGTATAAGTAGCAGTGGGCCACCAGCCGAAGAAGCCCACGAGAAAAAGTCAGAATGACGAGCGCCGATTGGAAAGAAGGCGACCTTCGGCGCTGGGAAAAGAGTAATAAAGAAAACTACCTAATGAATAATACATCCAAGCCTGATTATATGTGAGGAATTAGAAACAAATAAAAAAACAAAATCCAAAACGACACACAAACTCCGTATCTTGTCTGAGCGTGTAATCTGACCTTTCGGCGGGTTTTATTGGATGTTGGATTTAAATCCTCTCCGAGGTGGGTGCTCGAAAACTTCGCCGGCGTGCAGAAGCGACGCCATGTTGTCCACAAGCTAGTGACGCCGGGGTGCGCGGGCAGAAGCGACGCCATGTTGTCCACACGCTAGTGACGCCGGGGCGCCGTTTGACTCCTCGAGACCGAGAGCTTGCAGTCTAATTAGCTGGAAAGCGGTGGGCATGGGTTCCAATTAGTTGTTGGCGAGGTGGTAGTCGCGTGGTGTACAATATGGCGTCACTAGCGATTGCATAAACCGGCCAGCGAAATGAGAGAAAGTGTTACCGTGTACACAGCGACACAACCAACGCAAACAGTCAGCATCTTCGGTGTTTTTTTTTTTTTCATTCTCGCTCGATCTCGCTTTCCCTCTTTTTCTCGCACCCTCGCCGGGACGCATGCAGTGGTGGAGGAATAGGATGTGGACGCAGTAGTGTTCCATTATGGCCCACCATCTGGACCGAGCGAGCGAGCGAACAATCGCACACCAGAAGGAAGCAAACCAGTTTGGCACAACACAACTGGCCGTTTACATAATTACTCAATAGCCCGTTTCGACAAGGGGAAGGGAAGAAACGGTCGTCCGTGCGATCGTGTGTGCGCGCAGGAAGTGGCAGGACGGGGGAGTCTAGTAGGCCGCGTGTGTGTGTGTGTGTGTGTGTGTTGGGTAAGATGGAAAGGAGTGGCGCAGGGGTACGGTCGATGCGTGAGATGGAACCATCCAGAGCAGCGAGTTCGCGAGAGGACGAGGCGCATCCGTCATGGGATGGGAAGGGAGCCCAAGTCAACGAAGCCAAAGCTCTCCGGCTCCGGCAGTCGGGCGGGTCAAGCTGGACGGGCACGGGAGGCTAAAAAGTACGGACCTCACCGACGCCACCGTCTAGTGAGCTGCCTGTGCTGCTGACGTGCGGATCGAGATCCGGGAGCTGAGGACAAAAGCGCACGAGAGTACCAGTGTCCCAGAGGTCAAGAACTAGAGGAACGGCTTGGGTTTGATCTTCAATTTTCGAAACACACCACCACCACGACCGGCTCCTCGAACCCAACAATGAGCGGGCGCGTTCACCTCATCCTGCCCTTCCTGATGGCCGTAGCGCTCGTTTGCTGTAAGTGGCAACTTGCTCTTTTCCGCATATTGTACGCAACTTTCTACCGTAAAGATCCCTCCAATCTCTTCTCCCATTGCCAGCGGCGGCAGACGAGTCGGACGACTATTTTGAGTTCACCTGCCCGAAACCGGACGGCCAGTTCGAGGATCCGTACCAGTGCGACAAGTACTACGAGTGCGACGAGGGGCGCGTCACGGAGAAGCTCTGCCCGGACGGGCTCGTCTTCAACCCGGACAGCAAGCTGGTCAACAAGTGCGACCAGGTGTTCAACGTGCAGTGCCGCGATCGCAAGGAGCTTCGTAAGTGCCCGTAGACATCTTTCCCGACTCGCACGCTATCCCCTATCAGTAACCTTCGGATAATCTTCATCCAGAGCCACCGAAACCGGTCGGTGTATGTCCGCGCCAGAATGGGTTCTTCCCGCATCCGGATCCATCCATCTGCAACATCTTCTACAACTGCGTGAACGGGCGCGAGCTGGAGATGACGTGCGTGGCCGGACTTCACTTCTACCAGCCGACCGGGACCTGCGTCTGGCCGGATATGGCCAACCGGCAGGGTTGCGGTAGCAACGCCAACAGTAAGTAGCACGAAGAAACATTACCAGCAGGGCGATGTTTTGAGAGCTGAGAATTTCGCTCTTCGCAGAGAAACTGAACGATGGCTTCCAGTGCCCGAAGGATGCGTCCAAGATGGACAAAAACGGGCAAATCGTGACGCACCCGAACTATCCGCACCCGGACGACTGCCAGCGGTTCTACATCTGCCTGAACGGGATCGAACCCCGGCAGGGAACGTGCGAGCAGGGCATGGTCTACAACGAGGACCTCCAGCGTTGCGACGATCCGGAGAACGTGCCGGGATGGTAAGTACGGCCAGGCAACAGCGTCCGGCGCACGTACTAATCGCCCGATGTCTCTTTCCAGCGAGGACTGGTACAACAATCCCGAGACGGACCCGGAGCCGTAAGGCCTTGGACCAGCTCGTAGCGTCACATACTCAGCTAACCAATAAAGTAGAGCCATTGGGCGGTTTTTTGTTTTTTGTTCTAGTACAACTAAAGCGTTGTCCACTCTGTGCGTCATTCTTAACCGAAACGGCAAAAACTAAGATGTAGATAGGCGTTGGTCGATGATCTGGGTTAGGGCTGCCAACGTTGTCCTTGGACTGTGTCGAGGGGATTTTTACATTTTTGGTTGATAATGAGTTGAGCGGTTCCTTTCGTATTTATGATTCCACTTTCCGATACCTCGTATGACTTCACTTTTATTTTTTTTTTGCACGTGGGCGGTGAAGTAGTCTGACATTTCTGGACATCTCCATCACCGAAAAAACCGGTGCGATTTCGACTTCGGACATTTGTTGAAATGGTGCCTTCCTTATGTAACACGCGCTACCTAGTCGCTACCATCAAGCCAGAATGATGTTGCCATCGGCAACGTTCTTTGCGCCACCCGGGAAACACGCACTGTGCTCTTCCCCCACCCCCTCTGTCCGCCATCTTTGCAAGAGCGTTACGAGCGCTTCATCAACAACTTCGGGTCGGGTCGGGCCTTTCAGCACGCACACACACAAAAAAAAGGGTTCGATCATTTGCGTCCGTGGCTACGGTTGATTAGCTAACAGCTCGCCAGCAAAATGCGCAGCACACACGCAATGCGACCATTTCACACCAAACCGGGCAGGTTACAAAGGGGGCCCCGTGCGAGAACGCATTATTTCACTTTCGATTTCCGTTCACTCGAGCGCGGCGATCGGTGGTGAATGTTACGGCCGATGCCGTGAACTCGGCCAGTTTGTGGCGGTTGGAGGCACCACACGTGGCGGGTTGTAAAAGGTTCTACCAATCTCGGTTCGTGTTTCGAGGCGCCATTGGTTACGGGAACGCAGTGACTCACCGGCTGGCTGGCGTGCTGGAGTTAGTAACATAGTAATTAGTGACGGGGGAAGGTGTATGTACTGAAAGGGTACGCAACAAACCGTAGAGCAATAGCGAACAAAAAATAAAACCCAATGATCGACTTTCAAGAGCAAACACTACCTCGTTCGAATCTCACTAATACTAGTAAAATTGTGCTGGACTATGATCTAATCAATTATTGATCGTGTGAAACGATCAGCAAAGATCTAGTTGCATAGATCTACCATAAAGTAATGTTACCATAAAACCATAAACCATTTCACAAACGTCATCTGTCATATGCCATTTGAAGTACTTTAGCACTTATAGAATTAGTGTAGGTAAAATAATAGGCTACTAAACGAATTAATGCTTGCTATCCATCACTTACATTATAACCTTTATATGCTGCCATTTCTAGACTTCCTCGACTTCATATGCCCATAACCAAAATGTCAGTACCGCGAGCTTAGGCGGGATTTGATGCCAGCCATGTCGCGTTGAGATTCAAGTATCTTCAAATACCATAAAGATCTGCCTCTATCAGTGCAGCCAGCAGGTGCTGGGGCGGCTGGAAAGGTGCTCCAAATGTGCTAATGCTCCTAACCTCTGGAACCTTTGCGGTCGATCGTTTACTTCAGCTCAGAGGTGACAAGTCCACGATGGTCTGAAATGTCGAATTATCTCTCCCCACTTTGCTTCGGTTTGTAGCACCATCATGCTCTCTCGCCATCTCGCTCTCACCATCCCATTCGACCTGGACGGAGGAGATTCAATCTCAACTTCCAGTCTCCAGCTCCCCCTTTCAAATAAAAAAAAAAAATAACAAAAAACACAAAGCCAGCAGCGTGTTGGGTGCGAAAGCAAATGAAACGAACTCCAAGCGAGAGTCACTTTTAGAGGACCTCCTTCCCCTCCGGCACCAACAGCTGCTTCTCCCGCCTAGCACCCTAGTGAGCTCGTTTGGCGACTTGCGAGCCCGCTTCAACTTAGTTGTGCATTTTTTTTTTCGTGCTCTTAGTGCTCGCTCGCTCTGTTTGCTGCTCCTTATCGATGGCTCCGTCTCTGTTTCTCCCGCTCTCGATCGCTTGCCCCAATGCAATCGGCGTGGGGCTACTGCGCGCGTAGCTTGGACAGTGACAGAGGGAGGGGACGTTGTCGTCGTCGTCGTCGCCGTCGTCGACCGCACTGGCAGGCTGGCTTGGTCGCGGTAGTGCGCACCGACCATCAGCCATTCGTAAAGCGGATTCGAGCCACACCGGTACGACTTTTTCGGGGCTCGGTCGGATCGCCACCCACACAGATCCAACACACGCACACGTACACTAGGGACGGGCTAGACCAGGAGCCTTTAGTTCATTCCAAGTTCTGTTTCAGTTTGCCTCTGTCACGCCTGGTTTCGCCAATCTGCATACACTGTTGCTAGTGCGCGTACTCGGTTTGTTTGTTGCTAACACCTGTTTGTTTATCTCTCTTCCCACACCTACACACAAACACACACACACACGCACCCATACCCATTCTCGTCATCCTTATTTGCTCATTCCCATCTACACGTACACAACTATAGTGGGACCGTGCTTTCTCTGCGTGCGAGTGTTCGAGCGATCGGTCACTTCCTCGATCAAACGACCCTCGGTAGTGGTTGTTTTATTCCCGTCACCTGCTCCCCGGACCCCGGCACGGGCCTTTTCGCACCGCCAACAACAACAATCAACCAGCGTACCCGCCCCCATCCCTGTCAAAAGGACTTGAAGCTGCAGGCATGAAGCTGTTCGGAGCCATTCTCAGCCTGGCGCTAGTGGCGCACGGTAAGTCACAACACAAGGCCGAACCCAGGACCTACCAAAACAAACGCGCTAGAGTGTGTGTGTGTGTCTGCGTGTGCTTCTAACGAAAAGTAGCCAAAAAGATTAGTTTCGAAAAGTAATTTTAAAAAATCAAAATTTGTCGGGTTCGTCGCTTTACCGGGCGCACAAGTATTTCGTTACGATTTTGACAGTTGACGATCGCGCGCCCGTCAGTTTTTTTTTGTTATTGTTTCGGTTCACGGGCCGACCACAAGCTGGGCGGGTTACTTTCCCATGAGCGGCCCTTCGCACCCTGACCTCGCAACGGGTCCCTTTTGACGGTCCTTTTTCGGGGTGGGAGCGTTGGAATCGCCATACATTTTTGTTGTAGTTGTTGTTGTTGTGTGTGTGTCAATTTTGCTCTCACAACGCGCGAGTGAGCTCCGTTGCGGCACCAGCAGCGGTTTACAATTAAAATTGTGCAATCCTCGCGAGGTTCTCCGAACGCTCCGGCGCCGTTCCGTGCATGTACGCGACGGCGCTTTCCCTTTCCTTGGCATACCGTGGCGTGGTGCAGCTGAGGCCGTACGCTTTGGGAGCAGAAGCGACACGGCCACGGGTGGCGTTGACGGGTTCGCCAACTACAATGTCGCTCGTGCATTGACCGTTTGCGGTCCCCTTCTCAGTACGGACTCGCGTAATAACTCCGTTTGCGATCGGCGGTCAGCACAGGTTTTCTCTCCGTCACCTCCGGGTTTGACTCCGATTGACTTTCGATTTTCGGTAATGGACCGCGTGCGAGGGCATCGAGAGCATCTCAGCCGGAGCTGGCGGTCCTCTACTTAGCCGCGAATTAATGGCGAACGCCAACCCGCCCGGCTTCGGCTTTCCGATGGCGTAATGAAGCCCGGAGCCATTTTCCCGCCTGCTTTGCTCTATTTTATCGCCCACCTTCACGGACCCGACGGCTTTTTTTTTTGTTGTTGCAAAGGCAAAGCAACCGTCAAAAGGTCTCTGCAAAAACCAAACGCAGGGGGGGAGAATTGGATAGGTTGGATTACGAAATCGGCATGGTGCGTTGCGAAACGCCCGCGTGAGGAAGCAGGATTCGGCTAATTGGTGCACTACTTTTTTTTGTCAGTCCGATCAGTATCCTTTCACAAAAAAAAACGCTGCAAAATCACACTAGCACGTTCGACACCACGGGTTTTTTTTTAGAGTCCTTGAAAGCACCCGAAAACAACGGGTAATGAGCTAGGAACGAGCGGTAGTACAATGAACCATAGCAACAGCTACATAAGACAGTCAGCTTTTGTCAGAACCTGTTTAGTTGCTACCGCAATCACTGGAAACAATTAATCTACGCCAAAAACGAACCAGCACAAAAACGATTTACAAGGAACAACAATCTCCAAAAACTTCCAAACGAGATCTGCTGAAGAAAAAAAAAACCCCACTCGCCCGTTGTGAAAGGACAATGCACGATAATGGCGATAGGGAGAAGGGATAGGTAGGATTGATTTTCAGAATCCTTTTAAGTGTTCCTGTTGCGAGGGCCTTGCCTTTCACCTGCGTTGCTTTGGAGTGACGTAAAAGAGCAGTCGGGAAGAAAGCACGAAAGCACGGGAAGAAACCAGTTGCTTCGGTCGTTCGAGTTCGAGTACCGATCCAGTTGAGTTAGCAACGCTTTAACGCTAGTCGATACGGTCAGCACCTGATTGCTTTTTGTGTTCTAGTACGATCATATACTGTACAGCTGTGAGAACTACTAGTTGGATCGAGATCAGATTTTGTAGCGGAAATATAAACATTTTGAGCTATCATATTTCAAAAGCAATACCAGAGCGGAATTAAAGAGTAGCATATTGGAGTTTAGTAGATGTTCGTTGCACTTCGATAAATTATTTCTTGAAATTTCAATAGCTAGAACCCAAGAAATGGGATTAGACTTACGCTTCTCCTCAAAGAGTACTTCAATGAAAAAGATATTCGGGTCGAGCTTGTCTCAAAAAGCAGTGTAATGCAGATGTCCGATGTAGTTTAAATTTTGATCAATTATTTCTAGAAAATTAGAGGTTGATTCCAACGCGTGTTTTGGACTTCGAAGACACATGTTGAAAACTATTGAATCATTCTGCTGTGCCGAACTTACCGCTGGGTGTACTAAAAAACGAATCTTTGTTATTGTTTTCTTCCCAACAGCATCCGCTGCTGCGGCCCCGAGCTGCCCGGAACCATACGGCGAGCAGGCGTACCTGCACCCGGACCACTGCGACCAGTTCTTCCTCTGCACGAACGGTACGCTCACGCTCGAGACGTGCGAGAACGGGCTGCTGTTCGACGGTAAGGGTGCGGTGCACAACCATTGCAACTACAACTGGGCGGTCGAGTGCGGCAACCGGAAGTTCGCCACCGACCAGACGCCACTGTCGACGCCCGGCTGCGAGTACCTGTTCGGTGTCTACCCGGACGCGGCCGAATGCTCCACCAGCTACCACAAGTGCGCCTTCGGCGAGGTGCACCAGGAGCTGTGCGAGCCGGGTCTGGTGTACGATCACCGCATCCACGGCTGCAACTGGCCGGACCAGCTGCTCGACTCCTGCAACCCGGAGGCGGTCGTCGGCTTCAAGTGCCCGCAGTCGGTGCCGTCCGGAACGGTTGCCGCCCGATTCTGGCCGTACCCGCGCTACCCCGTGCCCGGCGATTGCCACCGGCTGATCACCTGCGTCGATGGCCATCCGCGTCTGATTACGTGCGGCGAGGGTAAGGTGTTCAACGAGGAGTCGCTCACCTGCGAAAACCCGGAGGATGTCCCGCACGCCTGCCGCCACTAAACCGAACCGCTCTCTTCACCAACCACACTCGTCTACATCCACCATCCACACACGCACACACACAGTTCACAGTTGCCTAATCAAGTGCTCAGTAATGTCCAATGTCCCGCCATGAGCTGACAGTGCGGTAGGAACAGTTTCAAGTAGATTCCATGCCACACGCCCTACCCTTCGTTGCTGCTTTCTGTAATTTATTTTCACTTTCCTATCGGCGGTAGCAGCGATTGCACAACAGCTGGTAAAGTCGTTTCTCAACCTCTACCCACCTCCATTCGCGTTTTTCGATTCGACCCTCTTTAGTTTTCACATTGTAACTTTATTCTCTACACCTTTAGTACGTTTGCGCTCTCCAATCTCGGATCCAGGTCACAAAAGCCAATACTTTCTTCGGTTAATTTGTTGTTGTTGTTTTTTTTTTACTTTGTTGTTCTGTTTGATTTTCGGTCCATCGTTTTCTGCTCCTGCTGCTCTTCCGCTTGCCCTCCCTTTGCTGTTATGACACGCTCATATTTTGCACAAACATGCACACGCACACTCATACTTTGCTTGATTTCACTTCCCGTTGCAGTGATGCGGAAAGAGAATTGCTTTCTCGTTTCGCACCCACACACACACACATCCATACACAGGATGAAACGTTACGGGAAGCAAATTTTAAATTGTTTTATTCCTTTTTTGTTGTAATTGTTTGGCAGCTCTTTGTTCGTTTGTAAATTTCCCCCCCTTCCTCACTTTACCAATCGTGTGCATGTGTACTGTGTTGCGCCCGTTCAACATTCAAATACAGGAAAACTATCCGACCGAAAACCAACCGGCACTCGCGCACATACAGAACAAATACTCTTTTACAATCAGTAAACGCATATTTTAATAAACATATTTGTTGGAATAAAAAAAAATACAGAGAATTTATACAAAAAATTAAAAAAACTAAATCGTATGCGTCGTGACAACGCCACAATTATCGCGAAACAAATGGATACCTGGAAAGAAATATGCTACGACAAAATACAAATAGTACGTGGATTGCAGTTAACTAGTACGAAAATTGCAGAAATGGTACGCGAATACCAGTTATTAAAAAATACAGCGCCCTAAAGTAGATATAAATGAACTCGTAGAACACGTCCGTTCGATATACACGATAAAGACTAAATGGAATTCACAATTACTGAACCTGCATACGGGACCGCGCCGTCACGGTATTGCTTAATTGTAATCTAGCTGGCGTTAGGCGTTTCAAATGCGAACGTTGGTTAACCCCAATTCCCAACTGAATTGAAGTTCCGCTTGTTTCGGCGATGGATTGTGATGTATCCATCTTCCATTCATCCATACCGGATATAGCGCAAATTTCCTTGCTCTACGGCTTAGTTGCTAGTGCGCGTACTCAGCTTTTTCAGCACGTTCAGGCCCTGCTCCTGGTATTCCGCCTTCGACATCCAGAACGCATCGCGATCCTTAGTCACCTCCGCCAGCACAGCGCCACCTGGAGACGACAGGAGGAAACAAAAGACAGAATTAGGAGCTGATAGCTGGATGTCGGATGGATAGCACAAAACGTACCGATGAAAACCATATCCTTTCGCCGCGGGGGATCCTCGATACGGATCTTGAACTTGGATAACTTATCGATGTCGTTCTTCAGCACGCGTTCCAGATACAGCTGTTTGATTTCGCGCTCGAGCCGTGACGGTAGGCCCGGATACATGGTCGAGCCGCCGGACAGCACGATGTGCTTGTACAGCTCCGAGCGCATGTCGATATCGGCCGCCTGGATCGTTGAGAACACGAGCTCAGCGATGCCCTGGCCCTCGACGTTGATCAGATGCGGCTGGAACAGCGCTTCCGGTGCTTCGAACCGCTCGCCACCGACCTTTATCATGCGCCCGTCCGGTAGCTGGTGAAATATGGTTGGACAACGTAAGCGATATCGTCTAACAGGTGCACTTGAGTATGAATATAAATATTTTTACAATATTTCTTGGAAGATCAAGGCTTTCTAGTATTTTTAGAAATATTATTGGGCATTGGGAACGTTTTCTTGCTACGCAAGCCTTTTAATAAACCATTTTTGCAACACTGGTTGATGCATTTGTTGAGATCTCGAGTTGGATTAGTCGCATGTTTTGATTCGGTAATGGAAAATCGTTCCTTAGACGTCTCCTGCTCGCTTGATTCTCCACCAGCAAATTTTTCACAAGTGAGAAGTACTTCTGAGATTGCTGAGCTCTCAATATTGGCTACCGGTAGCAAAAGGTATACGCTTATCATATCACATTTCAGGAAGGCAGTAAATCAGTGCCTAGAATATTGATGTTCGTACTCCGCACTGGTACGGAAAAGCTTAAAGATAAGTACTTCATTATTTATAATTCAAATGTCCACCCAAAACACTGAGGATATGAATCGTTCAATGTGTTATATACTTCCAAATATCGTTCACGAATAGACAGAAGTATCCGTAATCGATCTGTTCTACCGACAATCTGTGACTAACGGGCTACCTACCGTGTAGGACTCCACCAACACGGTAGTCTCGAGTGCGAGCCGCTGTTCCATCTCAATGTCGTATCCGATGTAGCACAGCTTTTCCTTCATCATCCGCACCGTCTCGAAGTCTGCCGAATGGTTGAACGCGTATCCACGCAGCAGCAGCAGCTTGATCAGGTAGCGTGTAATGTCGCGGCCGGCAATATCCAGCCGGCGGGTCAGATGCGGCAGGGCGAACTCCTCGTACACCGGGCAGATGTGCGTCACGCCGTCCCCGGAGTCGATCACCACGCCGCTGATCAGCCCCTGCGCGTACAGCGTCAGCACTGCCTGGATCGCGATGTACGCCGAATCGAAGCCATACTTCTCGAACATCACCTCGATCATCTTCTCCCGGTTCTTCGTCGGGTTCATCGGCGGCTCCGTCAGCAGGATCTTTGTGTTCGTCGGCTCGATGTTCATCTTCTTTGGCCCGAACGTGTAGTCCCAGACGTGGCACATGTCCTCCCAGTTGCGCACGACACCGTTCTCCATCGGGTAGGACACCTCCAGCAGCGACCGGAGCTGGGACGCCTCATCGCCCACCATCAAATCCTATGGGGCAGGATAGATGAAGCGGAGGGGAAATACGATTCCGAGAACAACACAAACAGTGGATGAGAGTTAGTAACAATAAAGAAAACACTTCAATCTGCCAGTCACATACACACACGGTTTCCGGGTGTGTTGGTCCTGGTGAGTTAAAGAAATAAAAAAAACAACAATACAACAAAAACCAAACGACTAGCGTCATTCCAACACAACAAAAGGCTGTTCAGCTCGACCTATAACAGATAACAACTAAACAAATAGAAAGGGCAAACAGAAAATTCTTCTGTTACGCAACTGAAATCGAACCAAACAACATTACTAACAGCGAGCGGAAGGAAAACGAAACAGAAGATGACATTTTTTTATGTGTTTGTAAAACAAGCTCGAACTCTAGCACGAGGAACGAAGATTCTAAAGATTAGAAACATGCAAGTACACGTGGTGGGCGGGAAAAAAAACAAACAATCGAAAATCAAAATCGAACCGAAACGACCACTCATTCCATCTTAGTGCAAACGAATTTGATGGTGAGGGTTGGAGGGGCAGCCAAATGCCGCGATATACTTACTGGCAGCGTGCTGGTAGCTTCGACCTCCTGATAATTTTTTGTTTTGATTTGAACAATGAAGGAGTTTTAAGATGATTTTTTTTTGTTAAATGAAATACAGCAGAAAGAGATTAAGATGCAGGTGATGGGTGAGAAAGAAATTTTGTGAGCTTTTATATTGTTTCTCTTTTTTTGATGGAGGATGTGATCTAGAAAGCCTCGAACGGAACGCGGAGCAAATTCGGGCAAACCGTGGTTAATCGAAAAGTGTTTTTTTAACCGCGAAGGCGCTTCCGTTTGAGGGCTTACCAGATTGATGAGAAGCGCGTGGCAATTCCGTGATGCCTGTGGCAGGTGGGGAAGGGAATTCATCATGAGTAGGTTGTATCGAGACATAAGAGCCGAGAGTGCATGAGTGAGTCAGAAATGCGAAATGTGAGTCACATCGGTTGCGTATTGGGATATGGTATGAAAACAGCCAGAACAGACTAACGTACATCTAGTCGTGGAGTGAAATGCAAGAGAAAGATAAGAGACGAACCCGATGGTTGAGATGAAATCTTTAGTAGGATGTGACAATTTTAATTTGTTTGCTACATGCTTCAAACACGTATGGGCCAGATATGTATGCGTTGCCATAAACAAATGACAAAATGTGACGCCCTTTTGATCTGATTATGTTATATGTAGCTTATGAGAGTATTAGCTTATGTTTTTATAAAGATTCACAATACAATTTTTTTAATTTTATGGATTAATTGAAGACGCATAAATGGTCTTTAAAAAAACATTTGAAACAGCCTGGGCTGTATAAATACGAATTATGCTGTTAAAACATACGAAAAAAATAAATGTATCCGTAACTGTTTCTGATTTCGTTTGTTTTAACGTCCTCACAAAGTCTTTTTCTGTTACAATATTCGATTAATTTCATTTGGCATTAGCAAGCGCTGGAAAGGTGAGGTGGATGATAAAACTCAAACAAAGAACTTCAATTGCCACTAGCGAAGAGGTAATAGAGCGAACGAGCTACTGTGTACGTGTGTTAATTGATTAAAGTAGCTAAAACAAACAAACACGGTGCCTGAGCTGCCATGTTAAAACATTACCCAAATGCAGGAAATCGAAGTAAAGTACACGCATAAACTCAAAAAACAAAACAAAACAGAAACCGAAACACCACCCGGCCACTCGGAACAAACCACCGGAGCCAACCACTCGCTGATTCCACCGGCGCACGGATGTTTGTCCGGGATAGCGTTCAACAGTGTGTGGAGGGAAACACGAGCTACACGACAACACAACCCACAACCACAAAACACGACTTACATCAACGTGTAAATCCTGCAAAAAGGGACGGAATGGAATAGATAAAAGGGCATTAATAGTTGCAGTATTGCGTACCGCCAAGATGACGTTGCCGGAACGAGGCAGGGTATGTTCGATGACCACCGAATTAAGATCGGCAGAACCGGGTTAAATGAGTGGGAAACGGGGAAAACTAATCGGAATAATCCACGGCTTCCATTGGCGTACCACATAACGAAACAGAACCAGGAAGGGCGGTGGCATTATCGGCCCGCAATTACCTTCACTTCGATGTCGCCGATTTTGTTTACCGCCCGGATGATTGGTCGCCCGACCATCGATGGAAAAATATGGGCAGGAAAGTTGCTGCCGGCGTAGCCACATTTCACGAACTGGAAAACATTAAATTGGGCGCGAGTCGTGAGACACCGCCCCACCGGAAATTAGTTCATGCGTTTTCCCATTGGCTGGCTGCACTGATAACGCAGTGCGGAGAAGGAAAAGACGAACTTACCCCCGTACCGTTGTCACAAACAATAACGTGCCGTCCTTTGCTATCCATGGTTGCTGTTTTCTTTTCGGAAATTTCCCGGGGAGGAAAGATGGGCCCGTTTGGTTTCGTGGTCGTTGAATGAAACTCGGGTTGTTTTCAGCCCTGCACGTCACGCGAAACCATATACTGGACCATTCACTGCGTTGCTGCTGTTATCTTTCGCACGAGCTCTGCTAGGCGTTGATTTTCGAGGCGTATGAGTAATACCAGCGTTAATAAATATCATTCCCCGTATCTGTCGTTTTCCTCTTGTACGTTTTTTCTTGTTCCATCTCTACCACCACCGCCTACCCAGGAGAGGGCCACCTGCCAAGCTGTCAAAGCGGTGCCAGTTCCAAGAGCCGAGCGGACCCGAGATGTCATGGCTGTGTCCCACATCTAAGGTTCTGTGTGTATCGCTTGGTTACTGTCTGTTAACACGGCTCATTTTTTGCATTATTTAAGGCATGTTTTATAAATTTCGTATGATTTGGGAGAGTATGTTAGGTCTGGATTATATATATTGTTTTATGAGTTGAATACATCGTGAAATTTTTTTTATAGCCATCACATTTGTGTACACCACACAGGCTTGGCGATTTCATTTGTTTACATTCCGTAAAGAAAATTGACATAACGAAGCAAGCTATACACTCAAGGGTTATTTGTTCGACTGACAGCGCCAACGAAGCAACGCAACCAATTGAATGCGGCCATGGTAATGTATTGCATACTTTTAGGCGCTGAAATTTTTCCAAAGCTTACTGCTCTTTAACTGAAAGTCAAATTAATTTATTTTATTTTGGACTTCAGACTCATAATCATTTCTTTGCTATTTGATATAAAAACTCAAATAACATTAATAATTCAAAATTAAATAATAAATACTGAAAATCACATTTGTTGCTGTTCATCTAAAAAAAATATTTAATGAATTTACTATTTATTATTATTATGTTTGTTTTTGTTTGTTTTAATATTTTTTTAAAATAATTATTCAAATACGTTTCGATTTGCATCATATGCAAACAGATTCCGTTATTTAATTCCAACCAATCGGAGAAACTCTACAAAACAGCTTCTGTTATTGGCTTATATGTCGCAAACAGTGTTCATCTGTATGTGTACAGTACAACGACGAACCAGTGGCAGCTTTTTGGTTTTCTATGTCGTTATGGTACAAGTACAAATTTAAAGGAAAAATAACTAACACATACAATTATTTTCTCATCAAGAACATTTTTGATTAGATTTATTGATTCGGGTTTTTAGGTCATAAATAGCGTCATGAATATTAATAGTATGGTTGTTGCTATTGTAAGTGTCGTGTAACCGCGCCCCACTACACGAGTCACTTATCCTTTTCCCGCCCTTAAGTATATTTGCCGGCGGATACCTTATTATATATCGCTAGGAATTTATTAAATCGTTACTGAGACAAACGCGCCTGTCTTCTACAAATTCTCTCTTTCTCTCTCTCTCTCTCT
>JXXB01019701.1:0-11888 GCA_000956275.1 Anopheles koliensis | reverse complement strand
CCTCTCTCTCTCTCTCACTTTCTCTCTCTCGTCCTTTCCCGCTATCTCTGGCTTATACACACATCCGATCTAATGTCCGGTTGGGATTTGTTTTTGTAAAGTGCCTTTATTATTCTTCTTCCTCCTCCTCGAAAGTCAATTGTGGAAACCACTGGGTGGGTGTTTTTCCCTTTGCTACACGACGGCAGGTCTGGTTTCCAATTTTCCTCCTCGCGAGGATCGTGCGAGCAGCGCGCGCGTCCCCTAAGTAAGGATCAAGATAATTTAATTTGACCGAAACGCTTGTAAATAATACGGTCAAGGGTCATGAGGTGCGCCTAGGAGGGAGGGGGGAAAACGGTCGTCTAAAACGAAGAAGAAAAAAAAACAACCATACACGCATGCACGCACACGGCCACAACCACGATGAAGGCGGTTGGAGCAAACATTTCTCTCTCCATTATCCTGCGTTACGGATCCAATTAAATATAAATACGAAAGCGAATCGCGCCATTCGGATCGGCGTTTATGTTTCTCATTAGTAGGAGGGAATGAGGGTGGGAAGTTTGCCACGGACGAATCAAGCCCGAAAGTGGAACTGTACGTGCATTGGAATTATATAGCCACTATAGGTTGCTAATTATGCCACGATGTGCGAATGAAATACTCCTTTTGCCGCCGCTGTTTATAGTTTTGCTACTCTTTTTTTTAGTTGCGCAACTAATTCGAACCCAGCTGCTCAAGGTTGGTGTGGGTTTTCGTGATTTTCAACGACGAAACATTTGCGCTAAATCGGTACGATAGCCACATTTCGCAAATAGAGCGCTAACGAAGCGTTGATGTAGTACGTGTTGCATAATTTTTGGGCGTATGTTTGGCACCAACCAGCCCAAAAGGTATGCAATCTCCGTGCATGTTCAATCACGCTTACATGCTGGGAATTCTCAACGTTCCGACTGTCCGCACAGAAACGTTTGTGTTTTTTTTTTTGTTTCAAACCGAGCCTCCAAACCCCTACTACCACCCCTTCCTCTTCCCCGTGCCGGACGCAAGGATCGTTTGGTTGGGATTTGATTGCAGATGACGGCCGAAAGCTCGGGGTTTTTCTTTCTCGGGGAATTTAGTCCAAAAATTCCGTCCTACAATCCATTCCTAAACTCCACCACCATCAATGGTGCAGGTGGTCCAGTAGGATCTGGAAGGTTTGGTGAGCATTTGTGATGTCCGGAAAACGTTGCGTATGTGTGTGTATGTGTCTGTTTGTGAGTGTGTCGTGGTAGGAATCTAAAATTACCCCGCCGAAAGGGAAATTGCGGCTACGGTTACTAGCTTCTTACCTGTTGTTATTTCTGTCGTATGTGTGTTAACGATCCGTTTTTTTTCCACTTCTTTTTTTCTTCGTGTCTGTGTATGTGTGTTTTTCTTTTTATTGAGTACACTCCTGTACGTACGCTTTCGAAAGTGTACCGTTTGTTTTTTCACCCTCCCACAGTAGCTTCGTTCCCCGTGTATGTTGTTTGGTTTTACTTCTTCACACGCACTCAACTCCAACACCAGGTCACGCTAGTTTGGTGCGGCTCCCTCGTTTCGGTCGTGTGTTTGGTTGTACATTACTGTTTCATGCCCGTGGTGTACTGAGGTGCGCTCCATTCCAGGACATGCCAGGCTCGAAAGCTGGGAGCCCGCGCGCGCCTTGGTGACAAGTGCTTTCGTCCGCCCCTCCCTCCCTCCTCCCCGCCCTCCTGTTCCACCAGACGGGAACACTACGTACAGACGTGGTACTTTGATTGATGCCTTCCAACACCTGGTGCGTCACCAGCGTGCATGTGTGTACTGCGCTGTATGTGCTATTTGAAAGTGTTTGTTTGTGCCACCACGCGTACTACTTGGTGGCGTCCTGTTCAAGGTAACGCACCGCCCGATCGGACCACACACACTGGACAGCGTAGCGAACAAAGCAAGCTTACTGCGTGTCCAACCCACCTACACCTAAACCTTTCCGTGGCCGTTCCCGCGTGTACGTTTCACGCGTGGTCGAGGTGAGATAAAGGGTGACGTGAGGCACACACGACTCACAAACACACACAAACATACACACACACACACTCGATCAAGAAATCGGGAGAAACTTGCCTAGAACGACACTTGCCCTATCGACCACCACGGGGCACGAAACGGCGCGAGGATGATACTGAAACTCCTCCGCTTCACTCGGCGACTCACTCACGACTGAGACTGCTGTTGAACTGCGAAGCACAGCATCGCTCATCAGCTGCCGAGTGGCGATGGGAGAAAAAATAAACCCGAACGGTACGATTCCGCTCAGTTCGTTGGAATAATAATATTTTCATTTACTTGTTATTATCACTTATTCATAAATCCTACTCAGTTCATGTTCAAGCTTTTTCGTCTCATTCAACTGCAGAGCGTATTATAATTTTGTTAAAAATATTTTGAAATACCAATGAAATATATATTTTTTAATACAGATCATGGATAACATATAAAGTTTGCTTGAAGCAAAACGCGTAGATGGTACTAGAATAATTTTCAAAAACAATAACGATTTGCATTAAAATATGAAAAAAAAACGCAATTGGAAATTCCAATTCCAGTTCAATCATAAAAAGACTATTTTACAGTATAGAACGATTTATAAAAATTAAAATATTCTTATTTGTTATTAGTGCTTCAGTCTCAATGAATGAGCGGCTCATTCGCGAACATATTCTCTCAAATTTATAAAAATGAACCGAATTGCCCTATCTCTATGCAGTAAACCGAGCGCTACAAGCTGTGTATGTGTGTGTGTGTGTTTTGTGTGCGAGTTCGTGATGCAAAGAGCTTTCCAACTCTCTATCGCAAGTAACAGTGATGCTCCGTTGGAGGAAACTTACGTTTTTCTTGGACCTAGTTCCGCCTGGATATAAACCTAATAGATTTGTTTCATCTGTAAAATGAATGTCATTTAACATAGTTTGTATGGTATTTTTCAAGAAAAAAATAGCTTCAATATTTATTTCATTGTTGTGTCGTGAAACTTTCTCCGGTAGCAATATATGTAAAATAACAACATTTCGCTTTCGAAAATGAAAAGCAAATATAGCTGATATTTCAGATTCGTTTTTAGCTCGTTTAGTAAGTGAACCGTGTGTTGAATCGAATGAATTGAACAGCTGTTTATACCTTATGTTTATCATTGTTTTATGAGTTAAAATTCGTTGAATCTGAAATTCGACTTTATAATTGTTTTAATAAAATTTTATCATTTTGCTACGATAAGGCTTATGCGAATCATTTACAATTCTTTAGTCTACCAAGAACGGCTGATCAAGATCAAAGAACATCACTGGATGAAACTGGTGCTTTGCGTCACTCCTTTCTAACATCCTGTGCGCGTGTGTGCGCGGGACCCGATGCAAATGAGCAAGCACGTGCGTGACAGCGCTCAATGAAAATAAATGCCCTCCACCCTTCCCTGAAAAATGTGCGAGAAAACGGGCGCGTGAAAATTGAAATACACGCAACACGTTCATATGGTGGACCCGTCGAGAAAATGCAACGAAACGGGAAAATTTTAACGCTTACACTCTTGTTGTTCGCTGCCCGCACTGTTGCTAGAGCATCCTGGATGCTGGTACTGACGCCGCCGAACAGCCCCGTCGTCGGAGGTCACTTTTCCAAACTGAAATAAATCATAAAAGACCCGCACAATATTGCAAACTTTCGCTCCGAAATAGTGTGATTTATTAAGTTGCGACTTCTTGCGACCTTCCGGTGCTCCACCGCCGCATCCTTGCACCGCGCCGATACCAGGGAAAGGAAAAGAAATACCCGAAGAAATCAATCTTTGTCGAAGTAGACGTTCGAAAGGGAAAGGAAGAAGGGAGACGACGTAGAAGACGTGTTTGGAAAAATGGCACAAAATTAGCATATCTTACAGGCGCGCGCGTTATCTTTCGTGGCGCGACAAATTTGCTCCCTAGGCGTCACACTTGACCGATTCTTCTTGCCTCCTCACCAACACTATCTATCCGGTGTACCGTTGAGAAGCCCAAGGTTAGACTACGGTTGCTATGTGACATGAGGAGAAGGCGCGCTTTAAGCGCCACACCGTAAAGATTTTAACTTCGGCCATCACTCGCTACGCTACTAAAAACGCAAGTTCATTATTCAGTTCGTAGTCGTTTATTGCTTATATTAAAAAAAAACGGTTCATCATTTCAAGAAATCCTCAAATCTAGTTTACGGTGCTACCTCTGTGGATGTCAAGATACTTCTATTACGAAGTAAATACGCCTGTTGCATACATATACTAGCCGTCTTCTTTAGGCTTCTCCCACACCGAAATGGGTAAGCCATTTTGCTCGTAAATCACGCACACTTGTATATTCTTAGAAAAATCTTCTTAATGTACATATTTTATGGCTCTTTTACAATATAAAAAATCCGAGAGCCTTACCAGTTCAGCATAACTTACATAAACACACAGACACAAGCAAGGATAAGCTGGTCTCGAGGTCGAGGAAAACGAGAAAAAGCGGGTTTTCTTTAGTGTCGGTTTTAAACATGCCATGTTTAGCACGCTGAACGCGTTGGAAGATGCAGATGTTAAGGCTGGTTCTGGTGGTTCTGTTTTTCAGAATTGCTGTGCAAAATTTGTGTCTTGTGTATAGTAAGCATTTCCTTTTCTCGCCCGATCCGAATTCACGGTCAACCTTCCACACTGCCACAGCAAACCACAAAACTTGAGCACTTTATGTGTGATTCGTAAATCCCTACTATTAGACTTCTGGTTTGTGTTTCTTAACAACACAGTTTTTTAATTTTTCGTTTTTTTCTGTTTTTTTGTTTTTTGATCAAAGCTGTAAAAGTTTCCAACAGTGTTTGGTTCCGCCCCATTCCTGCTTTAAGGCTCACGCAACACAGCGTTGAACTATAAGAAGTCGAGTGACTTCTTCTCCAACGAAACACCTGTTTAAGCTCGTATTGCTGATCACACGGGACAAAATTGTCAAAAAACACTATACGCGCTAGTTGACAATTGTTGCCCAATAAATAGCTTCCGAAAATCGTTAAATAATTTAAAGCAACAGCAACAGTGCGTCCCTATCGCGACTACGGATAGAAGTAAAATACTGTCTTCATTAAGGTCACATCTTACAACAGCATAACACTGGGCGCTGGAAACTTTATGGCATCATTAGGTCAATTCCAAGTCTTCTTACGAGCACGGAAATGAGTCATGAATAAAAAAGAGTGTTCCCCGTCGATGTCAGCGCAGCTTCAAAGGTCCGTTGATTGGATCCCGTTGCATCGCGACTGGAACAGAACGCGCCGGTACTTGGCGCCGCCCGGAAAGATGTGCCCGAGCTTCACGTCGATCGCCCGAATTGCCAGCATTGTCAGGTCTGGTAGAAAGCCCGCTATCAGTATCACAATACTGAGCAACCAGAACGTCATCGACGATAGAAGGTTGTTGTACACCTGCAGCATCGATCCATCGTAGTTGCTGTGTGGCGTTAAAAAGTTGTTATTGTTGAAAATGAAAAAGAAAGCAGACGTAAACAACCTCCGAGCTATACTCACATATTCAACAGATTGTACACAAAGGTGGTACCCATAAAAGCAAAAATCGACAGTAGGACGGTCGCGATGAATATGTATGATTTGTAGATGGACTCCAGCAGCAGCTTCAGGTTGACGAGCACAACGACGTTGTGGATGAGAACTGTGCCGTAACAGGAAAAACTAGCGGTCGCAGGCCAGTTCGCGTACAGTGCCGGATTGCCGTTCCAGACGGCATACGTGAAGAAGTAGATCACGGAAAAGTGATAGATACCGAGCAGTATCCAGCCGATGAAATACTTCCATGCGTACTGCTTGTTCCCGGCAACCTTCTGGTATAGGGCGGGATTCCTGTTCGGTAAGGGAAGAATATCAAGATGTTAGATGAAGCTCTTAAAGCTCGTGACACCTTCGCGCCATACTTAAGTAGCGTCGGCTCCTGGTACGGTTTTTCGGTGAGGGCAAGCACCAGTACTGGTATCGCCGTGTAGACGACGTTG
The DNA here is from genome assembly GCA_000956275.1 of Anopheles koliensis. Taxonomy (NCBI): domain Eukaryota; kingdom Metazoa; phylum Arthropoda; class Insecta; order Diptera; family Culicidae; genus Anopheles; species Anopheles koliensis. The sequence goes on along the minus strand of JXXB01019701.1, from coordinate 5,841 downwards.
TAGAGCGTTAGGAACAGCGAGTCGTAGACGGACTGATTGGAGAAGAGACTGTGAATCTGGAAGTACAGTTGAATGCCCATAAACACGAGGTTCTTGTAGAAGAAGTATAGCACCAGCACGGCAAGCCGAGTGCTGAAATAGTGGCCGTGCACGAGCAGCAGCTTCCGTAGCATGCAGAACTTGGCGAACGCGTAGTCGGCACAGCGAGCGGCTTGGCGACCCTCGCGTCCAACAATCCCCAAACCGACGTGAGCTTCTTGTATCATCGACACATCGTTGGCACCATCACCGATCGCGGCCGTCACCGGCGCACTGTCGGACGTTTTCATCAACTGTACCACCTCACACTTTTGCAGCGGACTTAACCGGCAGCACAGCACCGCCTGGCAGCGGATGCTCAAATCTCGAAACTGCTCCCGGTGCGATTCTAGTGCAATCGCCAAACTAGTGCCATCGATCAACAGTGAGAACGGTGTGTCACGCTGACGGAACATCTCTAGTGCAAGTGTATCAAGATGCTGCTGCAATTGCTCTGGAGTGCGACAGTCGGTGATGAAGTAGCGTGCCGCATCGTCCGGTATGTGTCCGCAGCTGAGCGCGATGTTGAGTGCCGTCTCGACTTTGTCGCCGGTCAACACCCACACACGGATCCCTGCCTGACCGAGCGCCTCCAGCGTACCCTTTACGTCGTCCTGTAGAGCATCCTCGACGGCCGTGGCACCCAGCAACTCCAGCTGCGTTTCGATGCGTCGCTGGCAGGCTTCAACACGCTCCGCCCGGTCCACGAGTGAGCTACCAGCTTCGATCAGCTCGTCGCTGAACGTGCGGAACTCTTGGTCAGTTAGGCGGCGCCGGGCAACGGCCAGTGTTCGTAGACCGAGCTTCGCAAACTCGTCGATGTGACGTTGTGTTACCTCGATTAGTGGCGAGTGTGCACACAGCGGCAGAACGTGGCTTTCCGCTCCTTTCGTGTACAGCCAGATCTGACCGTGCGCATCCCGAACTATGATACTCATGCGTTTCCGGTCGGAGGTGAACTCTAGCACCGCGAGTCGCTTATATTCCACCAGCTCCTCGTCCTGGACTTCACCATGCCGCGAACGGACGTTTGCCCGCACACACGAACGCCGCAGCTTAATTTGCATCCGGTCACCGTCGTCACCAACGTAAACGAGACCCATGCGGGCACAAGCCTCAACCAAAGCCTTCTCATCCGGACTCGATGCTTGGTAGTCCATCTTTCTGTAAGTTTCAATATAGAACAATACATTTTTGAAGCAGAGTTTAGAAACTGTTTTGATCTTAATATGCTGGAATTAATATGTTATTTATGTCTCGTTGGAATTAATTTCCTTTGCAAACACTATAAAATTTGTATGAATCTAACTAATGGAGACGCCTGGTGTCTGATCAAGCATCCCGTACATAATTCCCAGTCCTGCAACGCCTTAACATGTACAATGCTGCAGCAGTCGTTATCTACTGACGGAGTTTGCTATCAAAGATATGCTTCCTCCCGTCTCATACACCCTCAGTACACTTAACAAACATGGCAAAACAAAATCAAAAATATTGTTGCTTTTACTAATCTCGATCTACATTTCACGCAAAAAGGAAATTAATTTTGATTTTGTATTAGGTAAATGACAAACTAAGTGCAAAATTTGGATGTCAATAAAATGAGGGAAAAATCGTATAAACCAAATACAATACAGTAAGGATTATTAAAATATTTAAAAAAAAACCTTAATGACGTCAGCATTATACGGTTAAAAGTGAACGCAAAATTATTTTTTCGATGCCAATATCACAAAACAAGCACTAGCTAGTTAAAGTATTGAACGATAAAAAATTAAATATTGCATTCCGTACCTAATTATATACAAAATCATTTCCATTTTACATATTTTTTCGATTGTTGTCGTACATAGTCATTTTTGTTGAAAAACAATTGTGTTATGTCCAAACATCCTATGTAAAATAAGACAAATAATTTAATTTTCTGCCATTTTGTCATAAGCTAAGCTATTATAATGAATATTATGTGCATCCAACACATCCGAATACATTTAATAATTCTAATTGTATTATTATATCAATTGAATGACAACGATGGAAAACAAAGTAGAAATGCGGATTTTTTTCCAACTTACTGAATGAAACTAGCCACTTCACGTTGTCGTAAATGTGATTCCTGACGCTGGAGAACCGCTTCTTCGTTGTAGGCTGGTGCGGCGTATGACTCTCGAATGGACCGAGACACGTATGAACCACGATTGCGCCGTAGTAGCACCACCGGTCGCTGAACCGCGCCAGAACCGGTGACTGCCATGAGGTAGCTCTCTGGGCGATTTAGTCCGGGCGGTACGTGGGACTGGGTGCGCCGGTGTCCGAGTTGCCGCGGATCGTCGGACGGTGGTGATGCCTGTTTTTCCTCGTACGCCGAGACCGTGCGCTTCAGTTCGAGCTGTGTAGGTGCCTGGAGGTCACCATTGCTGACGGTGTTGGTCGACAGGATATTGTTGGTTTCTTGCGCGTCGGTTAGACTCTGTGGTCGGGACGAGATCCGGTTCAGCACGGTTGGGGACACACGATTGTGGCCATCGAATATTGTACATGGATATTGCCGGCGGCTCGCACGCACCGGCGACTGTTCGCGGCTGACAGTCGGTGCAGAAGAGGGCGCCAACTCTACCGTCGTACTGTTTAGCGACTCCTCTATCAGTGCGTCACTATCTTTGGGTTCCTTCTTGGGGATAGTGGTTAGATCCTCCTCGGATTCCTTCGTATAGTCACCTGCCACCTGCACCGTGTGACACACGGCAAGGGCTTGAAAAAAATCGTACACCTTGCCCTACAAGATAGAGATGAGAGCGAGAAAAGCATGAAGCAATACAGAAAGCAACGTAACAGATCGTTTAACCACCCACCGAAAGCTCATTGATTTTTAGAGCATGTCGCCGGCCGGGTTCTTGTAGCCGACGGCCCTGCTGTTCATACTTCCGTCCACCAATCGAGCACTGCTGGAATATCATGATGTTCTTGGTGAGCGTGCCGGTCTTGTCCGAGAACAGCAGCGACACCTGCCCCAACTCCTCGTTGATGTCCGACGTGTTTACAATGCACGGCTGATCCGTCTCTTCGTCGTACAGATCAGGGTCCCACTCTAGATAGAACCCACCCAAGAACTTGGCCATCTCGATCGTCACGTACAACGAGATCGGTATCAGATAATTGAACAATATCAAGAACGAGAAGTAGTCCTGCAAAAACTGCGACACCCGGTAGTTGGAGAGCATCTCGCCCAGGTACGCGTTGTGCTCCTGCCGGTAGCGATCGTTGTACCGCTTGAGGAAGTAGCTCACCGTCACGATCGCGACGAGCAGGACGAGGAAAAACACTAGATACTTGTTAACGTACCGCTCGCTCGAGCTCATCTTACTCGTCGTCATGCGACTGTTCAGAGCCAGCTTCGTCTGCTGTCCGGTGTAGACGGCACATCCGATCGCCCACTCGGTGTTACGGATACGACTACCGCGCAGCAGTAGGTTCTCAGTAGCGAGCGGTAGCACACTGTGATCGCTTCCTAGGACGTGTACGTCAGCCAACTCGATGCGCCCGTTGAAGCTGTAGAGATCGGTGTGCGGCCGCTCATAATCGATGCGTCCAATCGTGTTTAGCCGCTCCGGTGGCACTAACGGTACACCCTTCGGTGCCACCATCGTCTTCAGGTTCGTCTCACCATCCAGGTTGGCCGTCGTCACGTAGCAGCGGCCATATTCGTCGGAACTCTGTAGCAGCACCACGTCGCACGGGATGTCGCAGTCGCGTGACATCAGCACGATGTCACCGCGCTGAATGTCCTGACAGCGGATGTCCTCCGTGAGCCCAGCGCGAATCACCGTCACCGGTGAAAAGTTCACCATGTTGTCCGCCCGGTAGCGCAGGAAGTTTTCGTAGCCTTGCTTAGCCGCCGTCACCGCTATTACAAAAACCAATGGGACCAGCGACGTCATCGGAGATACCGGACTATCTGTGAGGTGTGGAAACCGATTATGACAAGCAGGCAACAACAACACAGTAAAACAACGCTTATCTATAAGTCTCTTACCTATTACTATCGATATGACCGTCATGAAGAGGAAATACAGGTTGGCAATGCGGCGAAACTGCTCAAAAAGGTTCAACGGCAGAAAGGTGAGCAGCGTGTACTTGGTTGACTTGATGCGATTCGTTTCGCTCGTTTTGGAGCGCTTCTTCTCCTGCGTCTCGCAGCCCACCTTCACGCTCAGCGAGTCTGACTCTTGCGATACTCTATTGCCCTACGGTAAATAAATAATGTTGATTGAAGCGTTAGTGATGCCGTAGTAGAATGGAACTCCACAGAATGGACGGTAAATGGTCAAAAACGAGTTGTTCAGAAATATCTCCACAAATTGATTATTACTTTTGGTATGTTATTTGGTTATTATATGAGTTGATCATTTGTGACTCTATTTGAAATAAGAATGTCTTCGCTCGGATAGTAGAGACTTGTATAGCACCGACTTCTTATTAGTTAGTAATAAATAAAGCCACACCTGTCAGCAAAATTAATATCGCTCATTGACGAGTGCGATAAAACATTCGCTGATAAACATTCTAAACGTCGCTCTTCTAACTCCAAACCCCCTCCCCAACATGAGTGAATCATGCATTCAAAATCTAAGTGCACATAATCCGCTACCCGACGCCTATCTTGGCGGCAGCATGTGTTATCTGTTTGGTGTTACCCACAGCGATAGGGTGGCCGCGGAGCCAGGAGTTTCGAATGTAGTTCCCACACTGAAACATTACTTGAATCGTGCTAGACGGTCTCGAGCGATTGCGATACAGTGAGCATATACCCAGGAGTGGAGTTTTTACTGAAGCAACCTCCACTCCAATCGTCAATCTAAAAGGTAATGAAATGCATCGCTTCTCGCTAACCTGTGATAACTTGGCCATTTCGAAACTCTGAAATGAACGATAAACATGCTCCTCCCAGAAATTCCCTCAAGCCTTAAGTAGTTGTTTGCGTATTTGCTTTTCATTTCATTTTCTCCATTTCCCTCTTGGGCGTTGACCTCAGGGTGCAAAAAAAAATGCGTAAAAGGTGCAGTCATAAAACTGTTGCTGAAGCTCTCATTTCTCTTGAAAGTGACAGAGCAGAAGGGTCAGGGGTGGGAGTTTCGCTACATCGCTAGCCTTTTCTTGTCCTTTCTTCCTGCATTTTATGCATTTTCGAACACATAAACGTTAACAGATAATCAGCAAAAAACGGCTACTATTATGACACCTTCCAACCAAGCCACAGAGCCACTGGTAGTCGAACAGATCTACGCTTTATGGATGTACGGGCGCCTTTTTCCAATATAAAGCAGAGCAGGCGTCGCCACAAATGCATCGTCTCCACTCGTACCGCATGTGAAAACATTAAAGCGTGAGTGCGAAAAAAAAAGTCGTAAACTACAGCAATAAAACCGGTTCTTGTCCTTGGGGACGTGGGTACGCTGGGAAAATGCATATCCCACACACGATGCCCCAAAACAAACACACAAACACACGCACACACATACACATCCAAGCGCAGAAAACCAAGCAGGCAGGTTTCATTGGAAGCGGAAGCGCATCCAGCAAACGCTTACCTTGCTCCAGCAAAGAAACGAACTCCAACACGAGCTGGCATAGATTCGGCTCGAGTCGTTTCCCGGCTCTTCCTCCATCCTGCCGAGCCCGGTGTTGTCCGTTTCGATATCGGTTACCATTGTGGGCGACAAAAGAATCCGTTGATGCCGCTGCTATTGTTGTTGCTGCTGCTGC
>JXXB01019697.1:0-13372 GCA_000956275.1 Anopheles koliensis | reverse complement strand
GATAAAAATCGATCGAATTCTCTTTCTGGGTGTCGTTCGTCCGGTTCCGGGACTTGGTGAAGACTTCGGGACTTCGGGGAGTCGGGGTACGCATTTTTGTTTTTTTTGTTAAGGAAATTCTACTTGTCACCCCGTTTGTCTTCGGACCGACCCACACAAACACGCGCGAGCCCGAAAAAAAAACTGGTTTCTAGAGCGTGCGCGAGCGGATCCTACTCGGCAAGAAAAATTACCCAACTCCCCGCCGAAAAGAAGCGAACAGAACAAAGCCGGCCCGGACCGCAAGTTCGGACCGTTTTCGTTCGGTTTAACGACTCATCGAACTCGTTTCGATACAAAACTACGCTTAATTAACAATTTTCGATCGCTTTTAGGCTCGCTGTGAAGGTTTAGCGCGTTGTACATTTGCAGCGCTGCCTCAGACAGCTGAGAACATTGAACGCATTGGACGTTGGAGTGGACAAAAGCTTACACAACCGGCTGCAGTAGATAGTTCCCCGAATCTACTACCGACCGGTGATGACTAATGAGACCATAAAAGAGCCCGCCGCCAGTAACGAGCCCTCGTTCGCCGTGGGTTCCAATAAATCCATAAAAGCGTTTTAGTAGCTTCCAGAAGCAACGTTGCGCCCAATTTCCCGGACGCTCCCGGTCGCACCGTAGCTCCGTGACGGCATCCGGTGAAAATTGACAAAAATCACTCTCCGTCGTCGTCGTCGTCGGTGTCGCTCGTCGGCCGGGAAACGGACGGACAGTTTTATAGACCTGCCCGAAGACAAAAGTGGTAGCTAGGGTCACTTAAAATACCTCCAGCAATGATTGGAAGCGCTTCACCGATCCGCCGGGAGGATATATCGAGCAAGGTCGTAAATATGTTTTATGTCCATGCTCTCCGGGCTTCCAGGCGTCCAGGAAAGTTCAAAGACCCGTACAACGAACGAAACGTGCAGGGACCATCATAAAAAAGCGAAAGAAAACACGGGCACCAGTGATTCGAAACAACCAAACCAGTGCCGGAATAATGGGTTCGATTGATTTTCGTGGCACTAGTTGCCTGCGGCATCAGTTTCCAGAAATCTATTAACCTGCTGGCTTGATCGATACATGGCCAGTGACTTGGGATTAGCGAGTCTCTTAGATAGCGAGCAAGAAGTTTTTTTTTCGTTAAGTTTCCCCGGACAAGCTAGTTAAGCTGGCGAGGGGAATTAATTATTTTTTAATTATTATTCAAATTTGTGATAATCATCATCATTAATTATCTTTCACTCTGCGGAGAAGTAATGCCGTGCCGGATTCTAGTCACATGGAAACCACCATTCGTCACCTGTTGGGCCGTTCTTCTTCGCCTAGGGTCAAGCACTTGGTCCAAAAAACAAAAAACGCTCAAGCAGGCGGCATAGGTTGATAGAAGTTGGGATGATCTTTTTTTTTTGCTTTTTTGTTCTCCTCACCGCAAACCCCGGGCTGTCATATTAATTAATCAACGGCGGGAACACTCTCGCGGTGAGATTGTTTAATTGATTGAGGTTCTAGCTTCAGTTCGCACAAGATTCTCACGAGAGTTTTTCGAGCCGAAACGGAAAACAATATCTTGCCGCCATCTTGTCCACTTGGCAGGTAAATACGGCACACTAACAGACCGTTCGATTAAGTCAGCTACTACCGTATGCATCGCCTGGACGTCTACCTCCGCTACGCTCCAACGCTATTAAGATAACACACCCGGTGGCCATTACTTCTCTCGCCTCGAGGGCGGCAGCCGTGTTTGTCTCGAAGTGATATATTTCTTGGATCTCTTTCTCCACCTCGGTCGTCAAAAAAAAAAAAACAAAAAAACAAACCGCCGGTGACACATGCCCAGAACAGGGGACCTAACGGATTGTTCGAAGCTTCCGGACAACGCCGCCAAAGGGACGCTTTGGGCAGTGTTTTAGCTCGGGTGAACGGTTGACAGTAAGCTTGCGTCCAGACTTCGAGGGGAAAGGATTTTGACAGATTTATGGTTCGAGCGGATAAGCTGACAGCGCGTATCGGCGTACCGGCGTTCAAACGGTGTTCGGAGAAAGGCAATTATTACTTTCACCCATCATCATCATCATTATGGTCAGAACGCGAGCACAGAACGAATCGAATCCAGCACCGATCGTGTTGACTTCAATCGTTCGCCCGCGGAACATGTTCGATCACGGATTAGACTCCATTTTCCCAGTGCACTTTTGCGAGTCCCATCCCACCCAACCACCGTGATGGCTTAATGAGAAACACTTAAATTAATTTATCCACCGCCGAAAGGACAATGCCGACTTGGCCCGTTACGGCCCTTTTTTTATTCCATCGGAAAACAGAAAAAAAAACATCCAAACGTATCCGATCCCTTTTACCGCCAACTGGGGGGTCCTTAAAGTGCCGTGGGTTTTGTTTCTTTTTTTTTTTTGCTTTGCCTCCCTTAGCCCTCGCGCGGTGGAGAAAGGATTTGCACCGGTTTTCGCACCATTTGCCGGGCGGGCGGGCGCGGTTTTAAGACGGAAAACAAACAACTATCTCGCCGGACGCCATCGCCCGGCAGTAGCGGCTTTATTTATTGCGTTTCGTCCCTTCGGTTGGGCACCGAGATTCGGCATTACGTTTTCGGACAGGCCGTCCGTAATGGACGGGGGCTTTAAGATTGTGCACATTCACCGCCATTCTCCACCGATTGATCTCATATTCGTTGCGAAATGCGAGCGATTTTTGCAGATTGTTACACACGACGCGGGCGAAATGCTTTCGGTACGAGCGTAAAAGCGTATTGAATTTCGTCTGACATGACTTATGAAAAATGATCTCCAGTTTTGCGCGCGGAATCGTCATTAAAAATTGTCCTTCCAAAAGGGACCTTTCTCTTCCAGAGTTCCCGGGTATTTAGGGAGACAGTTTGTGGAACCAACCAGGCAGCCGAACGTTCCGGGAACTCCTTTCTCTCGGCGACGTAATTGTGAAAATTTTTTATTTTAATTACAAAGAAACTGATTTCTTTTGTTCGCTCGAAAGAATCATCTCTCATTTTAACACAGCCCAAATTCGATCGGTGGAAGCTTTTTACCACTTAAGCTAGCCGTTACCCAATAAAACGCGACCTAACCGAGATCGTCTACATTGTAAAACACGCTCACGCAACGTACATGCAATAAACCTCGGACTTCCAACCCACCGACCAGTTCGAAATGGCAGCGGGCTATAAATATTTCGCAAAAATGAAAATCCTATCATCCCGTTGTAAAACGGTTGCGACCAACAACAAAAAAATGGCATCTTCAACCGCCAACTACCTGCTTCCGACGCTATCAAACGATCGATTTTTACGATAGAAATTGCCGATCGCGGTTCGACCGGTTTTCTCCCGATTCGCCCGAAAAGGGTCGTCGTCAGGGTTCTAATTGCTGGCGATCACGCGATCGCACGGAGGTTTGCGTAAAAAAAAACGCTAACCTCCGATTAAATTTATTCACACTCGCATCTTTAAAACCCGAGGCGGCAGGAATTTGCAGTTCGCGCCACTCGAACGTCAAGGCATCAAGGCGGTGAACAGGTTGCCCCAAGCCAGTGCTACATTTTGTTTTCGTACAGGATAAACGTGTACTGCCTTTGCTCTGGTGTACAGAAATAGCTTCGCTCCGGCCAAAACTAATCGGGATGATACCTCTAGGCAAGGCAGCCCGGGTGCATGCCAGATCTCAGGCCGGGTCTTTCTTTATTGCATTTGGAAGCATCTCTCCACGGAAGCAGCTCTCCGACCTGTTGCTCCCGGGGTGGGGAAGACCTGACACTGGCTGGGTTGCAACGCGCGAGTCTAATAATTAATGATAGGCGGTCAGGTGCCCGGAGTCTAGCTGCTCTCCTGCCCCTAGGCAAACCGCTGGCTGCGCCTTTATTAATGACCTGATATCGCGAGCGTGAATTTGCCACTGGGATGGGTATAGATTTACCTGTTTCCAGTGGAGAAGGGCAGCGCGAGCGCAGGAAAACCGGAGCGCAAGAGGTAAACGAGATTGAACGTGGACACGAAAGGATGGACGGAATTAGTCCCCGTCAAGAAACTGGATCCTTTGCGAAGATGTTGGCGTCCACGCTTCGTACGGCCTTCTGCTTTTGAACGACAGGCACTAAAAAAAAAAAACTCGAAACTCCAAGGTAGCTAGAAGCCGGGCAGGCTCATGTTCCCTGCTAGTCGGCTTCATTGGTCCGGTGAGTTGATTTGTGAAATCTACCGTCTCCCCTTTCCCCTTCCTTGGTGCCGGCAAACGTTAGGGAACATCTGTTCCCTGATGCCGTTTCCACTCACACCCGAGCTGTGAAGCCGGGAAGTACAAATGGAGAACCCATACTTCACTGCTGGAAACCCAAGAAAGAAACAACCGTCCCCCAATCGATCTTCGCAAAAACAACAACGAGCTTCTGGTCCGGTTGGTCCGGCGTTTAGACATCGTTCCGCCATTGGCGCATGAGCGCTAGGCCCATAGATCACCCACGGATCAGCGCGTTGCGTAATTTGATACAATTTCTGCACAGCTTGACCCTGTGGCGCTGAACTACCCCGGTGCTGCTCTTTCATGTTGGCGATGTCGCCCAATCTAGGGCCCGCAACGTCAACGTTGATCGAGGTACGTGTGCCTGTCCCTGTCCGGAGTCGTTAAAGTTTCAGCGGGACACCAAATCGAACCGGACAGGGGACGGCCGGGTTTGGTCGGGCAGAAACGAAACCGACCGACGGCTGCAGTCGGAAAGTCAGTCGATTCTGACAGTAAATCTCGTCTCGGATCTATTTCCAAGCGCGGTGTGAGCGTTGTCTGGATTAGTTGCTTAAAACACACACACGATCGTGTCTTGATTTACAACGTCACGAACTGATCGAGGCGTGCTAGAGTAAAGACAATAACCGTGCTCGAACTCCGAGGCAATCTCTTAGCGCGAACCACCTGGAAACACCTCCTCCTGGATGGGAACTTAAACATACGAAAACGCAACGACACCGAAATCCGAAGATTAATTTCAAACCCCGAGCAATCGGATGAACCTATCCCTCTATTGGCGACTCCACTGCAAGACCTCCACGGCGTGGTCGTTTATCTTCGATCTAGCCTAGGTCTCGTACGTCCTTACGCCCATTGCGGCAGTGGCGACAATCGATGGGACGTATGCGAGTGTGTTTTTATGTTGAGATCTTCATCCCGAGATCTTGCGGCCCCTCCCCTCCCCCTCCATAGGCCCAATCTCTTTATTCCTGCATAAATTTACCATCAATTCTTCCGCTCATAAGCGACCGAATCGATCGATGGAGGCGAGGGTGGTTATCAATTTGTTTGTCTCCGGGAACCTTCCTCTCCAACCTTGTGTCTCTCTCTCTCTCTCTCCGGAGGGGAAGGAATGTTTTAATGGCAAATAGGGGATTAACGCACGCAGCAAATGCAAACAAACGTTCACCATCGACGTCCGCGTATCGATCTCGCATCGCGGACCACTCTTGGCGGCGATGCACAGCCCGAGAAACTCCGAAACCGAACCCTTCAATAATAGCAAAGACAAAACGCGGGTTGGCATAAATCAAAAACCGACAGCTCGGGTCGGGTTGACACACAGCGCGCAACACAAAACAATGCGCAAATATGACGCGTGGGCGCAACACCACATACACTGCGCCAAATCGACTGTCGCTGTCGTTCGAAGTCGCCAATGCGTACCGATGCACCAGGGTACGCCGGGGACTTAAATCCTTTTTGCAGACGTTCTTCGAATTTGCTCGCGAAGTTAATGCGCTCGGTGATTATCTTTAGAATGCAAATGTTCATGTCATACGTGAAGTTACCGGGCGGTGCCTGAGGGACGTACGGAAGATATCGATCGAGTTTTTGACGTCGGTGTGGGTTGCAATTCAATAGGGCCATGGAATGTTCGTACCAGTTTCGTCCAAAGATACACAAACTTCCTGTAGAGGCATGTTGTCTTTCGAGTGTTTACCTCTCCAAAGAAAAAGCTTTATCCTTTGCGCGCTTAAAGAAACATCAAAAACTAACGTAACCGGCAACGTACCTCAATGGAAGCACTGTAATCACATGTTGCGAGACCTTTCGATTCCAGTGAAATCTCTTCGCACACACAAATCGGCAACGATATCTCATATGCACGCCGAGGGCATCATTAGTGCGTATTAAATAATTGCCCGACATCAAACATCCGTCCAGTGGACGTGGAGGGATGAGGGGAAGCTTGTAGCCAGCTAGCTATCCGAATGAAATTTGAGCCACCGTGTTGTCTTCCACCTGACTTCCTTCCAGCTCAAATTGAGCGATCAATCTCTGGCCCATGCTCTGGCTTGTACGGCACCCTGTAAGCTACGCCTAGCTAGACAGGGGCAAGGAAAACAAAGTATGGAAATACAGCCACAGTCCCGCTGTCACTTTTCATTTTACGAACGTAATGTTAACGATTCCGTGCGCAATCCAGCACACGCGCTAGCATGCATTTTTACACCGCCAACCCGGCAAGGGAGATGGCACAGCAGCGGATTAATCGGTTAGCATAAATTTCCCAATCGAAGCCTATAATTTAACACTCCTCGGGAATGCGGCGCGAGGTCCCGGCTAGCTTCCTCAGCAGTCGTACGACGGGCGGGTAGTATGCGGGAATGCGACGCGAGCCCTTTCAAACGCAGCCTCACTTATCAACGGGCTGACCGAATCCTCCACCGCGGTGCGTGGTCGCGGTCGTTTCTCCACCGCGCTGCCGCTAGTGTCAGTCGACCCATAATTATGCCTCATAAAATAGGCACTCGCTCGCTGGTCTCCCGCGTGTGGACTCCCAAGTTTACCCAGCTTGGTCTGCAAACGAAGCAGTTGTAATAACAATCTGCCTGCGTCGTTGCACTTCGCTCTGCTGCGCGGATGTTTTCGCAGAAGTAAGACATAGGCGCAAGTAAAGCGGGAATGCAATCCGAACCGGACTGATCCACGCTGCATGCTGAACCCAAGCTCTAGTTAACCGGTAGTTTGGATTTGGGTGGCAATGGCCGGGCGGTCGGGAGTCGAGCGCGAAACGATGAATTATAACATCGTCAGGCATCGTTGTAGCGTTAATTTAAAATTCATATTTTATATTGACCCAAGAGTGGGCGAAAGAGAAAGATACAGGGAGATCTTATAATAGTCCTGGATGGATGAAGTAAGTCCCGGACCACACAGGACAGAAGCAGTACTGTTGGTTCGGTCGCTATTAACATGTCCAAATGTAGCCTTCCTAGACAGCTACAGGTAGGTAAGGGAATTAAAGCACAAAAGGGACCAATTGAAACTCGAATCACTCGGAGCAGAAGATGGTGACCTACTGTAAGGCTTCTCTGGACGTCCGTTGGAATATCGCGCCGAAGTAACATCCTTCCGTCGCTGTCATTCGAAACTCTGCTGAACTGAGCTTTTTCTTGCCCGACCGGCCCTATCCACCTTGGCATTTTTAATTAGCACCTCATCCCAAGGTTCATTCCCGTTCGATTTGCGGTCACGGGCGCGATGCCCGGATCACGCAGCATTGCAGTTTACTTGCGTCTCCCACTCGTGCCCATACTCCATCGAAGGTGAAGAGCACTGCGTACCGCGTATTTGCCTATCAGCGGAACCGTAGATAAATGTGGTCATTTCAGTGCCGCTCGGTTCGCCCGGCGGTCATTAAACGCTCGCGGCTAGCCCCTCGCTGGGCGCTGGAAGCCAAAACGACGATTACCTTGCAGGCAATTACAGACAACACTCATCCTGCCCGGATGGATTCTTGCCGCGCAGCAAATAATGAAGGCCGAGAAGAGCCGGTGGTGGCAGCATAATTTCCATCACCATGCTGTCCGAACGGGCACCGGAGGGCCTTGCGTTTGCGGAAAATTAGCAGGATCAGTACAAAGTAGAGCCTGTGGTTAGCGGTTTACGAGTGGTTTCGCTCGAAAAGTGGTGCGATTTAACATAGGATAAAAGAAAACCCGTGTAACACGGGTACGTTTCGAAATGGGAAACTTTGCGAAACTTGACATCTGGAGCCATTGGAACCAAAACCAAACGATGTCAACGCGAACGCAGATTTCAAGATACTTTCTATTCGAAGCTCTTCAACACACGTATGCTACTCGGAACTATCATTCGTTTCTTTGTAGCTTTTTCCTTCCTTTAGAAAAATCCACCAAACCAATGTCTATCTAATTAACGTTGCCCCGTTCCTGTGGCACAAAACGCAAACACCTGCGTGCGTAGCGACGCTAAGTCTCGGTAGGTATTTTATAGCGCCAGCCAGGGCAGGAAGAAAGAGCTTTTAAAAACAACGACAAATCCCATTCTTACGACATCACGCCGGTGCGCACATACCAGGAAGGGAAAGTTCGAACGTTTAATTACTTTTCCGATAGAAAGATAAACACAGGAGGCCGTGTATCCCGTGAGAGAGCCGCCCGTACCGTGCATTACTGACCAACGGCGGCGAAGGTTTGTTTCCTTTCCCCCTACATAAAATTGACTTTTTTCCTGCCTTGCGCCCTCGAAACGAAACATACCGGGTGAACATTGTTAACCGGCGTGCCGTGTGCTTACTGAATTCGTGATCGATGAAGTGTGGTTTCGCTACCTTCAAAACCTCTGTGGCTAGTACCTCGATATTAGTCATTACTCGCAACCGCCACCAGAGGTTAACTCCTGTGTCGCCGTGCCTCGTTTGATGGCGTGTCGTTAATCGAGAATCGAGTTTTGAATGCAATTGCTGCTGCTAACTTGCTTGCCCTGGCCCTGGCTGCCGACAATTCCTTTCTACGGCTTGCGAGAGACCCAATATCCACACATCCATTGCCGGGCGGGTACCTTTATGTCCAGCTGTGGCACACGGTTTGCACGTCGTTTGCCAATCGAACCAGCTGAAACGATAAGGTATAAGGCACCTACTTCCAATTAACTCTATTGTGTGACGTATTGGGAGGGCGTATCGGTTTGTGTTGTCAGTTGTGCATTATTTACCGTCCGGATTTTCACTGTTGTTAAAACTACTTTTTACGTACTGTTTTTGTTTTGGTTGTCAAATGTCACACTGCTCTAGATCAAATATTGCACAAAGGCAACCAATTACATTTTACACCAATTTTTCGTCCCGAGTTATTTCATTCTTTAACCGTTAAAGCTTTAGAATATTTCTAAATTAATAATTGCATTCGATGGATTCCATGGAGTGCTTATAAGCTATAGTTTGATCCAGATACTTTGTGAAACTGTAACGATGTCAAGACGTCAAATCTGAATCACTCAACCAGTGCGCGTAAACACGGCCCGCTGCGACTTACCGACCACTCCATCTTTGCCGCTTCGAATCGCGTCGTAAATCTCGCTCTTTTTCCTACCTTTCGAGCTTCGGCTTTTGCAGTACTTCAATCCCGTATCATATTTCGCGGAACATAGCTCAGCTTCGTTACGCTAAACATCGCCAACAACTACCGGCGCGCCCACCGTCACGCCCGCCCCACGATTGAGTGCAGCAACGAACAAGCATAAATAACTCCACCCGATCGCATCGTGTCACTCCCTATAAATCCTTCACCGACGCGAACAATCGGGTGGTCAGTTGAAATCCGCGCAAATCAATCGCAAACGTAAACGCACCAGCTTCGCCAATGGATACAACCCGCTCCTATCATCGGTCGTACATCTTCACTGCTCGCCCCGTGCATCGACGCAAGCTAGCACAACCCGCTTATTTATTTCCTCGCTAATAAACATCAATCGCCTGCAGAGAGGGTGTACTCGATGAAAACGCGGCGATTTTCGCGATTTCCCCCATAAAAGACGGGCTTGAGACTTGGAAACGGAATCGCTGATCCCGGTATCGCGTATCGTCAATCTGTTGGGTCCGCGTATCACGTCGAAACCAGAACCGTTCCCGGGTTGATCGGTGTGGCAGTTTGATTGAAACGAAGCGCTCACCGATCAACTCCGCCGGGGTAATCCAGGGCGCGAGACCAGTACGGGTGGCACAATTTGTATTACGCCCGGGCTTAGGTACAGATCTCCAATCTGAGCTCGGCAACCTGTTCCGAGCTCCATCCAGCCCACCGGTGAATGCCTCTTCACGGCAACCGCCGCGGTACGTCAGTTTTAATGAGCATTAATTGACAAACGGCCTCTTTCACGGGTTCGATCGGCGACCGTGCGGCGGGAAGCATAATTGATCGAGTTGCGGAAAGATAAACGTAACTGCCGCTCGAACGCAAACCAGTATCGGATAATTCGATCGGATATGCTTGAAGAAGAGGAACCTGCTCCGGTGCACCGGTGTCCTTCGGCAAGGTAAAGGGCCCCCAGTGACCGTGGTGACATTTGCACGACGCGAGTGGCAGATCCGCCGATAAGATATGCTAGGAATTCTGGAAACAATTTTACCAATCACAACGCTAATAATGGGGAGAAGAGTCCAGAGGTAACAGTCCGGATCGACTTGAACGCCGCTTCTAAGCCATTAAATGGCACTAAACTGGAGCAAACCCATTCTCAAGCGTACTTTAAACACCACCATCATCCCACATGTGTCTTTGGACGTTCACGGTGCAAAATAAACACATCCGCTGCCGAGTTAAAAGCAATCCCAGGCAATGTCCACGTACGCACACGGAAATAATAGCGAACATGATAATAAAACTCACATGATTGCGTTGCTCCTGCCCGTACCTGTGGAGCTGGTCAGCTGTGGGAAGTTCTCAGACCTGAACCGTTCGCGGAAGACTAATTACCGATGCCCCACTAATTGCTCCGTTTCTACCGATGGTCTAATGGCCGCATCTTGACCAACGCAGAGTTGGCTAAGGGTGGTTAGAAACCGCAACTTGTCCGCTGTTCCGGGTCGGGTCGACGGACGCTCGTTAGAGGTTAGGTGCACGTCACGTCTCCGTCTTCGTCTCAATTTTGCACGATGGAACAAATTTCCCATCCTAATGACACACACACACGCACGCGAACGGACATTGAAAGCTGTTTGTGTTTGTGGATGAGTTTGGAAATGCATAAATAATCCGATTAGACGTCGTACGCGCCGTCATGCTCCGCATTTCAACAACTGCTCGACAAGGACTGGAGCCGCTTGTCCCGAGCGAAAGGCGATCTCCGCCCGGCTCCGTAAACCATCGCGTTGGAGCATACCGTGCCGCAGCAAATCCTGTGTCACCGGAGCGAAACATGACGTTTCGGCGCACACTGACAGGGCGCCCATGTTCCCAGTACTCGGGCGATATACAAGCAAAAAAAAGAGCGGTATATTAATAAGCCTCCTGAACTGAACTGAAAGTAGCGTATGGCGCTGTTCGTGCAAGTCCGGGGACGGGTGTTAATCAGCCGGGCATGTTAGTTTTTCGACATTCATAGGCGCGTGAAACGCAATGGGACCGGTTGATGACTCACTTCGCTCGTGCGAAACTGGCCCATTACCAAAGGCGAATGGACTCCGTGAAGTGGAAGTCGATTGGAGAACTGCTTCCAACAACGTCCAGCCGATTTTAATCAGGACAAATGTTCTTATCACTCCAAACAGCCCAACTATCGCTTTACACTAGTTCCTACTTCGTACGATTACACTTAAGTGCAAGGTGGTGAAATCAATTTCTGTTCCCCGCGTTCCAAGCCAAATCCAAACTTCCACGCCTGACCCTAGCTGAGGCTGAGTTCATCACGAACCTGCCCGATTCGTGCCACCACTGGCAAATCACCCAAGCAAGGGATGAATCCCGCCACGCTGGGCTAGTAGCAAATCATCCGCTTCCCTAGCTTCTTACCCGCCTTCAGGTGTTCAGGCCAATCGATTTCACGCCTGCCCGAGATCCGCAATGTCTTTCGTTCCCCCACCGCGCGTCGAAACGCAGTTGCACACGGGCCTCACTTCAACCTGGCCAACCAACAAAGCCAGGTCCAGGTGCTTGGAATTGGAACACAACCGTTCCTTTCTCCACCGCGGCGAGAAAGGCGCCGACAGCGAAACACCTTTTTATTCGCCTTCTCCCGTCACCCTTTTCGCTGACCGCGAGTTCGGTCGCGAGTAGCACGAGAACGTTGCGACGATTAACTGGAGCAACCGCAGGGGAGTTGGCTGGGGTAGGTGGCTGGATAGAAAATTTACGACCCGATTAAACGAATTCCCGCCCGTTCGCGTCCGTGCTCCTTAGCTGGTCGGTACTTTCTCGGGCGAGAAACACGGCCAAATCGCGAATCTCAATTGGGGAACAAACGGAGAGATATTGCATTGCTTTTGAAAAATTACAGAAGCGACCCTTTCGGGCTAGCGAGTGGCACATCCGGTGGCCGATTGAAGATTGGCAAGCAACAGGCAGCCATGAACAAGACGTCGAGAACGGACGGAGAACAGAACGCGCTTCAGAACGACACGCACAAGAAGAGCTTAAAGAGTTGTTGTTCATAAAATTAATCCCTCAATTAATTCTAACCTTCAAACACCTGCTCCAACTCCTCACACATTTCTGTATCGCAAAACCAAACGCACACACGGCATGATTCGTGTGTGTTTGTATGTGGCTTTGTGGCAAACGGAAAGTAAAACCTGTTCTCCCCCGGTCGCCGAAAAGCCGAAAACAAACCCCAACATCAGCTGGAAGCGGACGGCGCCGCGATCCGATCGGGCGAAATCGACGTTTCGTAGCCGATTTAAAACACCTCCAGGGAATTCGAACAATGCCTAATGCTCAACGGCCCTACTTCAGCTGTCGGGTTGGTTGGGAACGGAAGCCGGGAAGGACGGGAAGTCTAAGGCGCGTTTCTGGCATGTGGATAATTCCGGGACCTGTCAAAACTGTTTTCGAACACGTGCGGTGAAGCTGGAGCAACGCGACATGATTGACGAAGTCGTACATCGGTTCTTGACGAGTTGGGCTGGTTCTGAAACATGAACGAGCACACAACAAGAACTGCTCGAAAACGGAGACACCAATTCGGAGTAATCCGATAAAGTGAGCTAAGCACACGATTGATTAGCCACGTCCACCGAAAAGACTATGCCTTTTTGCGTACAATCTGATAAATTTGCTTCATATATTATACGAAACCCGGCAAACCTGCTTTCACCTGTGGACCACAACTTCCCGTAACCCGAAGTAACTGGCGCACTTCCTGCAGACGTTCGCTCGCAATTCGATTCGCCGATCGTAATCGCAATTAAGGCGCAACAACAGATTAACAGAAACATTCATCGCGGAAGAATTATGACAGGTAAAGCGTGCGCGCGGAAGAAACCCATTCCAGCTGTCACAAGCGAAGCGCAACTGTCACTGGCTGCTTTAACACCGTCTGGCTACTAGATGACCCAAAACGCGACGTTCGTTACTAAT
>JXXB01019664.1:0-10117 GCA_000956275.1 Anopheles koliensis | reverse complement strand
CCATGTCTACGCCATCTACAACTGTATCTACGGGACCACCTACAATAACTCTCCCTACTCTCCCTACTCGCCCTACAACTCCTGGAACGCCTCCAACCACACCTTCAACAACAACGTCGACCACCATGTCTACGCCATCTACAACATTACGAGGATCTTCGTCTACCTTAACACTCCCTTCAATTACAACTCGATCGACTGTTGCACCAATACCATTGAATTCGCAGGTTAATTCTATCGAATCAAATTTAGCATTAGTAAACGAAGCACCGACAACCCCGTCAGTACTTTTCCCTATATCTAACTCTGCACCTCAGGTTACAGTTACGTTGTCTACGCTTATCCCTGTTATTTCTAACTTTGGATCACCGTTCGGTGCTAACTCAAACAATGTCCGTCCTTCAGGTTCTTCACAAAAACCACAGAAACCACAAATTCTTCTTCCATTCTCATTTAGCAAACCTACCTCAAAGTACCAGCAGAGTGGAAGGATTCATTTGAATGCTATTAAAAATGTATTGAAAAGAAAGCCATATGTAAACTGGCTTCCACGATTGAAATAATGCAAGGGAAAAAAAAATCTCTAGAACGTATAACATCCATATTTGACATAGTGAACAGACTGTGTTCAGTTCACTATGACTGTTGTAACGTCAACACATGTTTGTGCTTATATTTATTGCAAAAACTGTTTTATAAGAGCATGTCATCTTTTAAACTATACTAAAAGTATAATTTAATATTTTGACAAAGTTTTAACTATTGTAACAAGCTGTTGGGGAAGTTATTAAACTAATAATTTAATTGACATACGCTTTTTCCATTTACTAGTCATTTAGCAAAGAAAAGCATTTAGTCAAACGAACTACAGTCAGAAATCATTCCACGGCAAATTTTATCAGGTGACCTATATTTTTTTGTCATTTTAAGACTATTAAATATCTACAACTAATTTAAAATGAGCTTTAAAAATAATCAGAATCATTTACACAAAAGTTTTTCATTTAAAATTTTACCGCTTATTTCGCTCGACCACACAATTCACAAAGTAGGTGACCATACAAATCTGGAAGAAAGCTTCGAAATTCAGTGTGAGGAAAAAATGTAGGTTACACTCTTTAAAGTTTCATCGACAGTATCTTTTAAATCGTAATTCCACTTTTAATGATTCAACAAAACTACGCTTCACAGCTCTCACAAAAACTTGATTGCATCGATTCAGGAGGTAATGGAAGAAACCAACTCAAAGGAATGAGTATGCTGGTGACGGAACCTATAAAATAAAATAAAAAATGTATTTTCAGTATACATATATAAATACGAACACAAACATCTAGCTTGGCGAAAATTTTCGCAAAAAATTATCCATTTTTGATCAACCGAAAAAGGTTGTTGAATTCTTTGAAACACCACAAATTCTACTCCGGTTAAGCTGGATTTAGAGAATGGGAAAACTGGAAAGGAAATTGCAACATTTGCTCAACCAATCATCAAGCCGACCATGCTGTGACAGATAGAATTTAAACTCAAGTTATGTCTATTATGGAAACAAATTAAAATAAATATGAAATAAGTGTTAATTATTAATCATTACATAAAACTAAACAAAAGAAAACATCGCAAAATAAAACTAAAATGTATCACAGCTTCAAATTATGTTGATTTTACATTTTCAGTCTGTTAAACTAAATTTGTTTCGGAAAAGGAAAACACTGAATTTATTATCGCTGCATTATGTTTTCATTTAGAATTTACATTTCTGCAAATATTAGTGATAATCAAAGATATAATAATGTAGACAAATATATAAAAATTATCGTCCTCATTTATATTAAAATATTATTACTAAAAAACAATTAATACATTATTCAATTTAATCCGTTTTTAAAAAGACGCGATCTTCGGAGAAAGTAGCACAGACCTTCATTGAAGAAGTCATTATCTACTTTTTCACAAAACATTTTTGAAAGGCCGACTTAACGTTTCTAGTTTAGTCTAGTAAAGAAAACCATCGATATTCCAGTATGTGTGAAAAGAGCTTTTAATATAATATTTTTACTGACACCGAACGGTTGACGATTGAAATTAACGATTCCATACCACAAACAACTAAGCCATATTTCACATCACTCAATAGCACGAGAGATAATTTTGAATGAGGTTGTGCTATTTGTTATGTAAATTTGCAGATGACACGAAAAAAGTTCAAATGTTTCTTTTGCGACACAACGTCACATTTAATCAGCATAAGGCATTTTTTTCACAAGCCGTGGATGGTAAATATTTCATCTTCAAACCCAGTTTGGTTTACTTGGCAGCATTTCTTCTAGCCTTGTTGGGACAACCCTGGTGTTGGATATGGTAAAACCCAGGATAGGATATCTGCTTTGACGATAATAAAAACGAAAAAGGCAGAACATATTTTATACATAGAAACCAATCTTCTACTACCTTTTTAACAGGTATCAGTTAGCGAAGAATCTACTTTGGTATAAAACGGAATATTATGCTTCAGTAATTTCTATCATGCACATTATATTCCTATAAATATAATACTAATGTAATATACTCATATAAGTCATAAATATAATACTATGAATATATAATATTTTATTATATTTATTATTTATATTAGTAAATATAATACTATGATACTAATACATAACAATACTTCATTCCTTTTCTTTCGGCTGAGTAATGTAGAAAAAGGAGCGGTTCATGATCCGCCTCCTAAAATATAACTGTTAATTAGGTTTGATCTAATGTAACTACGACAATATCCAATGAAAAATAACGTGTTGCCAAACATTTCAAAGATCCATTTCAAGATCATAGATCAAGATCATAGATCAAGATCATCGTTTTAGCAGATGAGTTTGGAAATAAATAATCTAATTTCTAATAAAACTAAGAACGCTAAACAACAATGGCAAGATGCAAAAAGTACAATGCTTAGGAACTATGCGGATACTCCAGCGCCATCATTTTACATCAAAAACATTACCTATTAACCTCCAGAACACGCACGCGCGCATACCCGCATCTGATTAGCAATCTTTTCGGCTTTGTTTTATGCACTCTTTGAGCGAAACCTTACTGCCAACGGAAGAACCGGTGCTACACACATAAATGATTCACAGTGTTACCATCAGTGTAAAGTCTGATTCACGGACGTTGCTACAATTAGGCACTGTAAACAAATGACGAATTCAGTTTAAACAAATCCTCATTAATTGCAACACCGGAACTGTTCACTCCGTAGTGTACATGGGGAATAGAAAACAAAAATAAAAACATCACTTAATTCGTTATACCCGTTCTGAGCAATACGTTTCCTAATGGGTGGGGCTTTCCTGATCGTTATGGTCTGCTGCCTGTCCCAGTCTGGGCTAATGTTTGGTCAGCATATTTTTTCGCCAAAAAGATGACCGTTGCGGTACGTAATTTCACTGAAACTTATTAACAATAGGGTGATGGTTTTTTGTGTTCCTGTACCACCTCACTTTGACACTACATTACCCCATCCTGCCTGATTGCCCTGTGCCCAGCTGTCGTGCCGTGCATACCGTAGACCGGCACGGTAGAGAGAAAGAGCCATTCAGTAACGATCCCCACAACGATCAAGGCACTCTCAGGCCACCACCACCTTCATACTTGACGATCGAACACCACTGCATAGGGAGACAAAATAACATATGATCGCGACTGTCGCGTTCACTCCGTACGTGATGGGAGATGATCGTCTCCCGGTCTACCCATACGTTGGTACGACGCGCACGGTTTATAGTTTCGTACCGGTCGGACAAGTTTCCAGTGCTCGGCAAACCAGATCTCGGAAAGGTTGCCCTCCGCGAACAGTTGACGTTTGATCCACCATTTTTTCTTGTCCGGTGGATTCGGTGGAGCTCACCGAAGTTCGGCGATCGGGTTGAGCACGCGTCGCAGTGTATGTGAGCGCAAGCCGCTGATGCTGTGAGTGTGCGATTAGATGATACTCGCGACGCAGAACATACGGAACCAGGCGATTCTTGTCCAGTTCGTGTGCTCCGGCGAAATGCGTTGGCCGTGAACAGTGTTACGCTGGTGGAATCGGTGGAAACTAATATAGTATAGTGACATCGAATCGGTACGGGGATCACATAGCGTACATGTACGTTGGGGATCTTCCGTAGAGTGGAGCAATTTAAAGCGTGTGTGCACGGTGTTCGGCGCGGTGTATGTGTGCTTGTGGGAAGCGGTCGATTTTCGGCAGTTTACTGACAGTTTCCATCGGAGCAGCTTTCTAGTGATATCCTGAGCAAAACGGACAAAGGCGCATTTCCTACGGTAGGAAGAGTTGAGAATTATTCTAGCAAAAGCATTTGCTTCAACCGAACCAATCGACTTCATTCCCATGGAAGCGACAAGAGGCACAGAGATGTTCGTTATCAGTCAGGGACGGAGAGGTCATCGGCAAGCTTGCACCCTATCGTTATGGTCAAGTTTCCAAACAATTGATGAACAGTTTCGAAACGTAGCTCTATAATGTATGCTTGATGTAGACCAATATTAAAGTTGCGTACTTTTTATGCGCCATGACTGCCGACTGCTTCTACCATGGAAATGATGTATATGTGTATGGTTATGACTTCTTCTCCTTGTCGATGCAAGTTCAAGGACGCACACGTAGCACAGCAGCCATAGAGCAGTCCAATAGTCGATACGGTGAACAAGGTTCTGCATAGCATTTTTTCAATCAAGTCACCACTGAAGCTGCTGTGAAGCCCTACTGTGATGTAATCTACATTTCAATGTTTGACGCTTTGTTAAGTTATTTTGATTGTCATGCAGAATGCGCTGTTCACAAATGTCAGTCCTTGGGCTCGATACGATTTACTATTTGCACAAACCGCCACGGTGCCATCTGAAAACCGGTTTGTCTGATGGAGCGGAAGCAAGCTTTCTTGGATTTCACGACACCGGTTGGTACGTTATGAAAAGAAAGCCTTCTCTACGGTTCCATGGCGATGGTGAAAGGCGCTAAACGGTAGTCATCCCACAATTCACAAAAAAAAACCGCCCGTTGGGTATTTTTTGCAAATTAAATCGCAAATATCATCACCCTCATACAGATCAATGGAGGGGAAAACAACAATAACATGCATGTTCGCGATTTTTGTGTATATATGTAAAACCCGTATAGCCAGTAAAAATGTGTAAAATAACGCCATAGTGAATAAACACTTGCGGGTGATTAATGGACTATACGTGTTTCAAATTCTATGACAGTCCTTCGCATTTGCTCCCCTGTAAGCGTTTCATGCTACAATTCATCGATTGAGTGCCAAGAAACTGCTAGGCTAATCTTCTCGTATAATAATCTATAATCCAGTATGGCCCGTTGATAAGCAAACGGGTGTGCGCGTTTTCGGCGAGGATTACTCGGTTTCACAACCGAAACTGAAATGAGTCGAGAAATACAATTTAATTTTGTTTGTCGCTCCAATAATCTTTGGGACACTGATATAATAATCGATGCTGTTTGCATAACACCGAACAGAACGGTGTGAAGCTGAGTTGAAAATGCGCAGTGTTTATTTCCTCAAATCACGCCAACAAAATTCGTTAAAAAAAATTTCAAAAAGGAATTTCATTGTTACGAACTTCTTTGAACCGACCGTACTTTACCTCCGTTCTAAAATTAGCTACAGTGTAAGGCAATCGTTTTGTTTCAATTTGGTTTGATAATTGTTTGTAGCTCATTTACTCAACGGCCAGTTTTGATTGACGTCATAAGGAGGATTCATTCGCACATCATTAATAGTTCTGGTTTAATGGTAGTTCGGAAAAGCAAAAATCCATCTGTCAAAGAACCGTGATGATATTGCAAAATTCACTCATTTCATGGGCCGAATAGTGAGCGCCTTCGTGTGTTTTTTGATGACTGGATGGATTAATTGCCCAGAATGCAACATAGTTTACTGACCTTTATCAAAAGTTGAGCACCAAGTCAGCGACAATTTCGATAACTTAATATTCCAATATCACTGGGTGAACCCGCTTTAGGTCATAATGAATGCAGGGTTGGTGGATTGAGACACGTTTTTTTTTTTGCTGAAAGGCCAACAGTGGTCAATGGTCTGCAGATATAGAACAAGTATTGGTAGGGAGCGGTAGGACTAGAAGGTGGAACAGTATGTTTAGTGGTAGAGAAGCTGTTCGAATATTGTGAAAACAAGAACAAGCAACTGG
This sequence comes from Anopheles koliensis, assembly GCA_000956275.1. NCBI lineage: Eukaryota > Metazoa > Arthropoda > Insecta > Diptera > Culicidae > Anopheles > Anopheles koliensis. The sequence continues at coordinate 3,886 of JXXB01019664.1, read as the reverse complement.
TAAAGGAAGATGATAAGACATTGAAATAACGCGCCCGAGCGAGACGTCGAAGTCCGAAACGGTTGGTTATAAGCAGCACCATTCGTCCAACCGGTTTGGACGGGCTCACACAAACCGTGATTGTAACATCTTTTCCGCGTTTTCAAAACATTTCGCCAGTCAGTTTCTTCCAGCGCTAGCATCGAGACGGTCGAGCCGAATTCTAAGCACCCGTGCACTACCCACCGAATACATCACATCGTTACCGTCGGTAAATATACATATATATCAGGTGGATACGGAAGCAAAAAGCATCCTCCAGAGAGCAGGAAAATCTTCGGTGCGACAACGAAATATCGCGATTTGCAGAAATCATCATATGTCCAGTAGAAGCATGGGGTTAACCTTCGACGCGACTGATAACCGTGTTTGCCTTTTACGAAAATACCTGATGACCGAATAGGAGTGTCCTTGGTGCCGTCGTGTCACTCCTCAAGAATGGATCGTCGTTGTGTACTCCATTAGCTTAAACGCTCCCAGTGCACCTATCAACAGGTTGTACGGGATTTTAATTGAGTTTCGTCTGTTTGATTCAAATTTGTTAGCTTCTTTAAGTGCTAATAAGCGACCGTGCTCAAACCAGCGTATTGGTAGCAGCATACATCGTCCCCGATCACAGACAAACATCGTCGCGTTTCTCTATGGTGTTGTGTTGCACAGTTGATTTCTGGGTTTTTCTGATGACGTCGGATGAATTCCAGTTCCGAGCGTGTCCGCCGCTCGCTACGTCGATGACAATAGCCTTGGATGGTGCCGCACTTACCTAGACAGACGTTGTCGATGCCGGTGTAGCGTATCGTACCAACGCAAACCGGTCCATGGCTGTGGAGGACTGTCTTGCTGGGAAAATTTGGCTTTGGGATTTGGCATTTTGTTTGAATAGTGTTGGAAGTTATACTCCAGTAGGATTAAATTTATCTGTTTTCCCGCTTAATCTTATGGCAGATTTAAACTTTTGTTGCGGATCGCCCATGTCGAACTAATTTGTAATGTTTATTACAATACCATTGCACATCCTTAATTCTGTTCCATGCACGTAACGTATCGTATAATAATTTTTGTATGTTTCCTAACTCTCTGTTTCAGATCTTTGCAAGCAGTGGTAAAATGCATTCAGGCTCCAGTGTGTCCTGGATGCTGGCAGCAGTGCTGCTGGTCACCGTTCTGGTAGCCGAGCCCGCAACTGCCCAGATAGTCCGTGGCCAAAAACAGGGTCATATGATGCAAAGAAATCCACAGACCGCAAACACGAAGAAGGTATCGGACAGTGTCACCAATCTGGCGCAGCGGATCGCTAGTGCCATCGCGAATCAGAAAAGCAAGACGGAAATATTTTCCCCTGTCAGTATAGCGGGAGCACTGTCACTGCTGCTGCTTGGCTCTGGTGGCAAGACACAGACGGAGCTGCTCAATGTGATGGGCCTTAATACGCAAGATCTGTCATTCCGGGACATACATATCAGCTTCGGCCGACTGTTCCAGGACCTGGTGTCGAACGAGCCAAGCCTAGAGCCATTGGTAACCTGGCGCATGAACGATAAGTGCAACCGGCTTGACGATAGCGAAGACTATGAAGATGAACCTAATCCAGAGTCGCCAAACAATCAGAACGAGTAAGTTTACACCTTTTCGCAGTTACATTAACTAGCTTGGAGTTTCACATAACGCGATCATAACGCGTCTTGCACTGGTATTTCTTTCCTATATTGGTAAAATGAAATGTATTTATTCTACACGCATTCGTTTAAACCACGCCTGCGTCAGGTTCAAATAATATGCACCTAAGTAGGCGCTGCTTCATTTCACATCAACACACACTTTAAGCTGCACGTGCTGCTGGTGAGGGTAGTGTTGTAAAAACAAGTTTACAAACAAGCGAAAACATCATAGGCGGCGAAATTCATGGAATCATTGATGACTTGGCTGGTAGATAGCTTCTTCGCTTCTAGATTTAGACATATTTTCGCTTACGTAACTACTGTAAAAGACCATAATGGTAAACTTTTCGTATTAGCTAGTTCTTCCTGTTCCGTATCAGCAGCGAACGACGTGATTTCACCCATAACCAATGATCACTCAGTTTCTTGCTCGTTCACAAGCTTCCTACAATCCAACCACCTCTCCTCCATCGACACCTAATTTACCATATTTCTCCCGAACAAAATCCTCCACGCTCGCATATCCAACAGATTGGCCAGTCATCAGATATCGGTAGCAAACGGGGTGTTCCTACAGCGTGGTCTCAAGCCGAGCAGTCGTTTCCTACAGACGACAAAAGAGTTCTATAACGGCACCATCGCAAATTTTGACTTTGTGGGTGATCCGAATGGTGCGGCAGCGGCCATAAACGATTGGTGCGCAAAAGCCACCAGAAACAAGATTCAGGAGATAGTCACGCCAGACGTCTTGCTCAGCTCGCGTATGATCGTGGCCAACGCACTATACTTCAAGGCACAATGGGAGACGACATTCTCCCCGTTCGGTACACGGCAGCGCACGTTCTACATAAACGGCCGATCGCAACCTCCAGTTCAAGTGGAATCGATGGCCACTAGTGGATGCTTTCCGTACTACAACGCATCGGAGTACAATTTGCAGATCATTGGGTTGCCGTACAAGAAAGGCATATCAACCATGTATATTATCGTTAACAACGACTCCAACCGACAAAACCTACAACGCACTATGTACTGGCTCAATTCGACTTACATCAACTGGATGATTGACAATATGGCTACAAAAAAGGGCATGGTCATAATGCCAAAGCTGTCCATCTCCAATCGCTTCCATCTGCGCAGTCTCCTTGGTGGGCTGGGTTTGCACGATGTTTTCGATCCCTCGCAAAGTAATCTGTTCAACGTGCTGGAAGAGAAAGCACCCAACATGAAACCGCCAACAGAGCCAACTCAGAAACCTAGGCCAGTGTCACGTTTTGAAGAGGAACCAACCACACGCCAACCGGAACGGCGTCCGGCACAAGCTCAAAAGCCAATACAACCTCCAATACGGCAGGGGCAGCAACAACAGCGGCCTCAACAGGAATCGCAGCAAAGTCCAAGACCACAGTCCCAGCCAGATGATCCACGGGCAAGCAAATTAGCATTTCCCTTCGACAGTATCTCGTGTTCTCTGATAGAAAGCTGTGAACCTGCCGCGGATAATGCCCAGAAATGCGTATGCAGTAGAACGCCCTTGACGAAAGAAGACTCCAGCTGCGGGAATCGTGTGGCTGGTATTTACACCACGGTCACAAATAAGATGTGTCTGTTTACGTTTACAGAAACTATTGCACAAAAATTAACAGATTCTCACATTTGTATTAACCCTGGCTACCATTGGGTGCCGCAGCTGACAAACCCGGACACATGCCTGCGAATGTATGGTTGTAAAATGTTCCAAAATAAATGCTACTGCTGTAAACAAAATATGCCGTCCCATCGACCACAAAATCAGAACGGTTTACCGATGGGTACAGTGCCTCAGACACCAAATTACAATATCAACACTGGTTCAAGTTACGAACAAAAGGTATGTTACAGTGCTGCATCGCTACACACCCAAGCCAGCTGTTCTCAACAACAAATGCACTACTGGGATACGTTCCATAGAATTTGCATCGACAAAAGGACATGCCGACCCTTACGTACAAAACGTCAACTAAGTTCGAGATCATACTTTTATCAACCATTGGCTCAATCCACACAACAGAAGCTAGTATCGCAGCCGGAAACACAATCACAGCAGATACATTACCCACAGCTACAACAACAGCAACAGTTGCAGTATCAGCAACAATCCCAATCACCCCAGCAATATTCACAACAGCAGCAACAACAACAGCAACAAC